>VDFB02188006.1:0-19080 GCA_007258455.2 Sequoia sempervirens | reverse complement strand
GTATGAGCTCCAAAGGTTTTGATGTTGAACATTCTTTGGACTTGAAGCTTGCTCTTGTTTGTTTTCCAAGTTGGCATTATTTGCAAATGATGTTAGATGGTTTTGAGATTCTTGGCAAATCTCTTACAGCATCTGATAACTGATTTTGACAATATTGTCAAAGTTGAGGTGGCCTAACCTTCTAAGCCACAACCAATTTTCATCTTCTTGCACCAAGTTGCAACTTTCACCATCTATTTCTCTCAAAATATATAAATTGTTGGCTGTCCTAACAGCATGTGCTATCAGCTTTCCATCTTTTCTAATTTCACATCTTTTGGAGAGAAAAGTTACATTATGCCCTTGATCACAAAGCTGACTACTTAGCAGATTTTCTTTTAGGCCCTTAAAATAAAAGACATTCTCAGTTTTTGTTTTCCCATGATCTAGGCTGAGTGTCCCTTTACCTCTTATCTCTTTCTTTGAATTATCACCAAATCTCATTGTTCCTCCATTAAAGTGTTCAAGAGAAATAAATTTATTCTTATCACCTGTCATATGCCTTAACACCCACTGTCAATATACCATCTATCCTTCTTGTTTTCAGCATGTAAAGCAATTTGAACAAACATTGAGTCCTCCTCCTTCCAAATATTGACTGGTTTTTTTCTTGTTTTGATGGTCATGTCTTTATCTTTATTTTGTTTTGGTGAGACATCAAATACTGTTCTGCAGAATTTTTCCTTGTGTCCAAAATTCTTACATTTGTGGCATACAACGTTAAAATCCATTAAAGGTGTGAAGGAGTTGAAGTTCCTTTTAGTAAAGCTAGGGACATTGTTCATTTGGCTTTTGCAATTCATGGCTTTGTGGCCATACTTGTTACATGAGAAACAATATCCTTTGAACAAATGGTTCTTCCTACCCTCAGATCTTTTGGAATGAACACATCCAACCTTCTTCGGTTTGTCTTGGAGTTGTCTTTGATTCTTGTGAGTTTGCATCATTCCCTTTGCTGCTAGTCTTCTTCCTTGCATCTCTAGTTTTGAAGTCCATTTCATTTGTTTTGGAACATGCAGCATGTTTACCAAACCTTGTATGTTGTCCCCTTTGCTTTTCCAATTCCTTTGTTAAGATGGCAACTTCTTGTTCTAATTTATATATTGTTTCATTTTCAACTTTTTCGACCTCTCTAAGTTCTTAAATCTTCAATTATTTTATTTGATTATTCCAAGCTTTCAGTCATTTCTTTGATCTTTGTTTCATACTTGGTGACTTTCTTTTTCAACTTCTCATTCTATTTGTATGCATAATGGAGCTCTTCTTCAAAATCTACTTCTTCTTCTTCATTGCATTCTTGATCAGCACCCTGTTCTTCATATTCAGCCATGAACAATATTTCTTCATCATTGCTATGACTATCATCACTTTGTTCATCTGAAGAGCTGCATTGTTTCTTTGAATAAAAACTCTTTTTCTGTTTTTGGGACTTCTTCTTTGAGTTATGTTTAGAGTTTTTCTTCCCCTTTTTCTTTGTGTAAACTTCCTTTTCTTCCTCACTGGAATCACTTTCATTTTGAGGACATTTGGATGCATAATGTCCAACCTTTCCACAGTTAAAACATTTAAAAGGAAATTTTCCTTTGTACTTTCCACTTCCCTTTTTAAGCTTCTTCATGAAATAGGCTTCTGCTTCTTCACCATTCGATTTCTCACTTGATGTATCATGTTTGGCTTTCCCTTTCTTAGATGCTTTGAAAGAAATCTCCTTTTGTGGTGTCCTCCCCTGAATCCTCATTTCATAAGCAGCAAGAATCCCATGTAGTTCATCTTTTGTCAATGTGTCTAGATTTGTCAATTCTCCCAATACCAATACTTTGGATTCAAATCTTGTGGAAAGAGATCTTAGTATTTTATCAACAATAAAAGCATCATCAACATCTTCACCAAGTCCTCTCATAATGTTTACATTTCATCAACGTGAAGAAAGTATGATGCTATGCCTCATCTCCTTCATAAATGTTTTGGAGTTTTGACCTATATTTCTATATTGATTTGCAACGCGATGACCTTGTAAATTTTGAATCGTTACAAAGAAGAGCATGCTTGGATTTTGGCATTGTTCTACTTTTCTTCTTCCGCTTGATCCATTGGAGGGTTGATGGAGGTAGTATATCCATCAACAAATAGATTGCCACACATCAAACCCAAGAGCATTCAAATAAGCCTTCCATCTTACTACCTGTAAGGCATAATTTTTGACCCATCAAAGATAGGTGCTTTGACTGTATTGTTATTATTCCGGCCATAAGTGCTCTTAAGGGATCTCCTTCAAGCGTCTAGCTTTCAAGAAGGACCGTTTTGATACTCAACCTAAGAGAGCTACCAAAGATTTATCGAGAGGGGGGAGGGGGTGAATTAGTAAATCAAAACACACAATTTTTCTTTGAACTTTGTATCAATTTTTATCTCTAACACAATATCAACTCTTTAATATGGAAACAATGCAATCAAGTTGACTTCAATTGATATATGAAATGTTTAAATGATTTTTAAGAAAGAAAGTAGGCACCAACCTACTTGAGTTATTAATGAAATAATTTAGTAGGCTCCAACCTACAAGGAGCACCAGCCCCTTAAACTTACTTAGTAGGCACCAACCTAAAAGGAGCACCAACCCCTAATGTGCAAGGCACCAACCTTGACTAAATGATGGATGTAAGATGACTGCCTTCAACCAGATCTGCACTTCCTCTATCCTCCAATCTGCTTCGTGATGAATGCTATCACTTTAAGCCCACACAAGAAGATAGAATTTCTGACCTGAAAATGCTTACACTCTACAACCACACAACAACTTTGATTTGGATATCTCATATGTATGTTGCTCAATAGTTGCACAATTGTTATGAAAAATCACATCTGTTCTTGTACCTTTTGAAAATCTGCCTCTTCATAAACTAAACCAAATTTGTTTACTCTGTCTTTAGGAAAATTACTTGATTTTATTTTCTCTTTATCAATGTTAATAGAGTGTGTGTAAGAATGACATATATATCTTATCGAATAAATCACACCAATTCAACCTTTAATCGAAAGAATACATCACTTTAGAAATTGCTTCGAACTTTTTAGTGAGTCAATGTGTCTTTTGGATGGAACATGCCTTTGCCAGAAATAAACTAACACAACTCATAATCGATTTTCAAACTCTCCAATCGAAAGGCGTTTTAGTCAAGAAGAGAAATCACGTGTCTTTTCAAAAAGACGTTCTTCTTCATGGCACAACATCTCTTCAATAATTGGGCAGTTTAGAGATTAGTTTGTGAAGAAACTGCTTCGGGTTTTATTAAATCGTATCTTTTACTTTTCTAGTCTTTTGTTGCCTTTATTGATCGGGTTCTACCACATTTTTGTTTATCATGCTCGCCTTAATAGTTGTTATCATGGAGTCGTGACTTCAAGAAATAAAATGAATCTAATACATAGAATCGGGTTCAAGAAATAAATCTGAAAAGCATAAATTTGATACAGAACCTATTCAAATTTGAATGACCAGAACCATTTGTGATACAAAATTTGAATGTTAATTTGATTGATCATCGAACTGAAGGTGTTTTAAGTGGTAATAACCTGAACCATTTTGAGACATACTTTGTTTGGGCAGCTTTATCTTTTGCTTTGATATCTTTAGTGGCATCATCTTTCAAAAACATTATCCTTTATCTTGACATCAATGACAATAAGTTCATCCTTTCGTGGCCTCAAAAGTTAGAATTAGGTTTGTGCTTCCAAGATGTTGTTTCCGTAATCCCTTCCGCCCGCTTTGAATCTATTAGTAGGTCCATCGGATCGAATCAATCGTATTTGAATCTCTGGATGAAACATGAAGTTTCATCAAAGGGCAAGAGAATGCAAATCATGAAAATCCTAGAAAATATTCCTAAGTTCAGAAGGTAAAGGCTACTCTGTACAAAATTTAGGGTTTTGGAGAACCTAATCTAGTTGCTAGGGTTTGCAAAAATATTAGTTTCATCAGAATTCCTTCGTTTTAAATGGATATTATCTTTAAGTTAAAATCATCGCATTTCTCCATACTGCCGCAAATTCCTCTGGCCATAACCTCGCTTTTGATGAGCATCGCTATACTTGTAAGTTTACTCTTATCAGAGAGACCTCGTGGACATAGAGTGGTTAGAGGGTCGCTTGGGAGCTTGGCCTTACCTCTCAGATTGGCATTTTGGATCAACTGGGTTTCGCTCTCACCGGACGCTTCGCGTGCTGCTATTTTAGCAGCTTGTAAGGGGCCGGCGGGGACTCCCCGCTATTTATAGCAAAGATGGATTTGTCGCAAGATTCAATCACTTCCTTTGTCGACAGCATCAGACGGCTCGAGCATCGGGTTAATAATGAGCGAGATATTAATATTTAATTGAATTAATTAAATATTAATTAATTGGGATTATAATATAAAGTTGTAATATTTAATATTACGACTTAAGTGATTCTCATAAAGGGGGCGCCCAACATCACGGAAGGGGTCATTTGCATATTAAATTTATAATTTAATATTTTGGCCGAGACTATTGAAAGATTAAAAGAATTAAAAGTTAAATATATTAAAATTCCCTATTATTAAGGAAATCGCACTTTTGAGCAATATAGTGCATTTGCCTTGGGAATTGTGCGATTATGACATTTGTGAATTGAAAATTTGATCAGTCTTGCCAGAGAACGAAAGCTTTAGGGTTTCAGTCTCGAACGCATTGGAGAATGAGCCATCTCCAGTGAGAGCGATTCAGAGGATGTGAAATAACATCTGATTTATTGCCAGCACAGAGGTTTCTTCATTCAGGAGGAATCACAGAGTTTCAGAGATTATTTATTTTACAGAGCATCACGGTTGATTCAAACATCAGGGTTTCAGTTAGTATTCATTCACAGAGGAATTGCTCTGTAGAGGCGTATCTTTGTCCAAGATCTGGAGGCTCAAGGAAGAGCCGTACTATTTATTGTTATCAGCTGCTGTCCCAAAAGGCCGTACTGTTTGTACTAAGCCGTACCATCAGATAAAAAGGGCATATCTTCAAGATAATGAAAACGTCTACCATCTTTATAGTCTATCACCATTAGCAAGTGCGGCTATGCTCTTAGCATTGATTCAGGACCATCTGACAGAGGGGAAAGAGACATTTGTTGCTACTGTACACAGATTGTACTTGCTGACAGGCCGTACTTCTCATATTTGAGCCGTACTTCTCTTCACAGAAACGCCTTCTCTTTTGGCATTGGGACACCTTTCCATAAGGCATAAACACCTGAGAAACCATTCGCCAGCATCCAGAGGGAGGAGTGAGCAATATTTATTGGGAGGCGTGCCTAAACCTTCATCATTTGGCGTCTCAACCAGCAGACCAGGTTTTCAATTAAAAATTGTTATTTTATTGTTGCATGCTATTAGACCCCTATTGTATTGATTCCAGTTGAACAATAAAAGATGCTCCTTCAGTAGAACTTGTAATTTTCTATCTGTATTGGCCGTTAAGTATTTTATATGAATTTATGATCATTTATTATCAAAATCGCCATCTTCATTTATTGTTCAAAACCTCAAAACTATTTAAAAACCTAAAACCTTCAGAAAAACTCAAAACTCAGTCAGAATCAGTATCAGAGGGAAACTAGGGTTTCTACAAATCAGATTGAACGAAGAGCAGATCATGAGGAACATAAAATGGACAAATTTTAAAGGTTTAAAAACATCCAAAATGGTTAAAAGTTTGCGATCATGGTGCTCCAGGTATGTAATGTTTCAAGGTTTTGAGTCTCAAAAAAGTGGGTGAAATTAGGTTTGAGACCTCCAACACATTTCTTTCAGATTTGAATAGGCTTTTCAAAGGGGATATCTCAAAGGAGCTTAGAAGATTTATTAAATGCCATATCACAGATTGAACGTAAGGGATAAAAACATGCAAAATGAAGAAGTCAAGAAAAGATTGAAAAACACAAAAAAATTCTAACTCGAGGAGTTAAGTCTCTACCAGCCAGGCACCTGCTTTGATCTCTCTCGTGATACAATTTTGCTTTCGGAAATATTGTCATTGATGTCAAGTTGAGAAGGTAGAAGGTTCATATTGTCACTGATGTCAAGACTGAAGATAACATAAGCATGACTGAAGATAACATAAGCATGGCTGAAGATAACATATTTGAAAGCAAATTTCAAGCAGATCGCAGTAAAGTCATGAGCAGCAACAATTATATGGGCAACTACTCATGAAGATATGAATGTTAAATCGAAGATGATTTGGCTATTTATAAGCATCAGATATGGAGACGGAGATATCATTTGTATTTCACGGATGTGTTTATACATGCTGAATGACTAATAATGGTTGTGTATGCTTATACCGGCAAGACTTATGCCTGATGTATGTTCACGGAATGGTCAAAGGTATTTATATCTGCCAATTCATTAACACCGACTGGTGCCGTTATAAGTGTCTAGCTGAGTAACCTGTGAATGTGGGTCGCTTTGTATTGTGCATATCAATCATACCAAATCAGCATTAGTATTTGTGTGAATGCGGGAGGCTAGTCTTTCTATTGGCGTTTTCAACTGTTACTAGTAGTGATCACGGTTTATTAAACGGCGTCTTATTACCAAAAACTTAATTAAGAATAAAATGATTTATTTATGAAGAAGTGCGATCTGTTTTTGTGAAAAAATACGATTCTTTAGAATAAACAAAGCAATTAAGAGTTGAATAAAACAAAAATCAAATAAGACAAATTTGTCTTATCCACCTTGTCTTATTCACAAGAAGAGTGGAGCGATTAAAGTTAGTAAAAGGCAGATTTAAAAGAGACATGTTGCTAGAATAAAAGGTTGCAATGTTTGAGCAATATATACATATGATATCCAAATCAAATTTGAATGGCTGTGTAGAAATCGGAGCAGCATAGCATTTTGTGTGAGAGAATGATGTATATGGAATAAGAGAAAAATTAAACATACACCTACAGATTTGTAGGAGAGCTTAAATGTGGACAATGTATCACCATTTGTAAGAAAATTTAAAGAGTGTCTGAAATGAATATTTCTGAGCATAAATAAGAGGGATAGGAGAAGTATGAAAAGCAAATCTGATTTATATTGAAGATATTTGTGTGTAGAAAAAGGATAAATACATCATATACACCAGGTTCATGAAGAAGATTATTTGAGCTAGATTGTGAAGATTAATAGCAGACTTTTAAGAGAAGTTGTGTATCTGAAGAATATATAGAAGACAGATCATTGTAGCAGACTTGGTGCAAGTTTGAGAGACATATTTGAGCAGAATTGTCCATCATCCGTTGAAGAAGCAACATTGAAGGTGGAACATTGTTCTTGAAGTTATTATTTTTTGCTAAGTTGGTGCTTGGCAAGTGGGGGTTGGTGCCTCCAGTAGGTTGGTGCCTACGAACTGTGGGGGTTGGTGCCTCCAGTAGGTTGATGCCTACAAATTGAGGGAGTTGGTGCTTCCTGTAGGTTAGTGCCTACAAAACAAGTTAAGTTTGGTGCCTACAATCATTGTAATTCACATAAATATATAAAGTACATTATTTGTACTGTGGTTTTCTCCCACAAGGGTTTCCACGTAAATATCAGTGTTATTGTGTTCTTCTCATGTGCATAATTATTAATATTGAGTGAATAGTTATTTAGTGATTGGTAAAGTTTTAAATTGGTAAGCGTTGGATTATATTGATTAGCCCCCCTCTCAGTATAATGTGCTCATCAGTTTTCAAGAGATGCAACCTCTAGAATAATCTTTCTAGAATCCTTTTGAGCTATCCAGAATGCAATAGTCAATTCATAGACCTGCCTGAACGTCTGGAAATGAGAATTCATTGGGAGATTAGAAGAGAACAAATTGAAGAACATAAAAAAAAATTCTATCTCTGTTGAGTAAAGGTGCCCCTGTAGCCAGGGGCGCCCAAGATTTTGGGGTCCAAAATCAGTTATTTATCAAATGTTGCCTCCAAACGATCTTCTCAGGATTTGATCGGGCTCCTAGCGAGATCATCAATTAGTTCACATGATTCATGTGGTGTTAGAAAATCAAGATCAAACTGAGGTCAAAATCAAGCAAAATTTGGAAATTTCAGGAAAATGACTAAGTCTGCCAAGTAAAGGCGCCCAAAGTTCAATGACTTAGTGAAATTTCCAAATTTCATCATTCATCATGCAAACAATGTCTACATTCAGCGAACTGGCTCAAGATTGGATTTAAAGATTTAAAGTTGGAGAATAAAGTGTTTTCATCCTCAAAACCTATTAAGAAGGCTTTTGGCATTCATTATTCACTTTTTGCAGGTTAGCGTCCAGAGGAGGAAACGTACAATTTTCGCTACATCAAGATTTGGAGGACAAAAACGTGTTGCTTTTTTAGAGTTCTTCATATTTTCAGATCAAGTTGCTCAGAGGCTTGCTTTTTCATGCTTCAAATTTTCAAGGCATCATTTTTTAGAGGGGGGTCATCTTTTTTAATTTTCAACAATTTGGGTCAGCTTGGTTTTCGATACTCTACAACTTTGGGAAATTTTAAAATTTTCAAAAACCTACTTTTTCCACACTTTTTCAGGAAAGCCTTAGTTTTTCCAAATCTAATCAACTGGGTCTCTTTCAAAAGTGATTCTATACAATACCCAACTCAGCTTTCTTCGGGAAAATCCTAAAATTTTTAGGGTTTTTGCTTTTTCAATCAGCCATCAACATTTTCCAAAATCGGACAGTCTAGGTCTATTTACAACAAGATTGTTCACAAAACCCATATCCCAACTTTTTTTCCGAAAAAGTCTACCTTTTAAAGAAGAAAAATCAACAAGCTATTTTTAGCTTTTGTGTAGAACTTGTCTGAACATAGTCGAGTTTACAGTCAAAATTTGAGTTGTTCAACATGCAGTATTCTCCCATGGAATTTAGAACCAAGCAGCAAATGGGCAGGTTGTTTGCAGCCTCAAGCTGGATGATGTTGAGAAGTGCTTTTCAATACCACCATGTATAGAAAACATCATCATCTTAGTCAAAGAATGTGAAAAGGTGTGGTATGAGGAAAAGGACAAGTATTGGAAAAGAGTTGTACAATACTCTTCCATTGAAAAATCAGGAGAAGTGTTAGAAGTATAAAAGTTGTAGAAGAAACAGAGGAATGTCTGAAGATGGTCACACATAGGGTAAAAAAGATATGTTGAGGCAAGATGATATCTTTATAAAAGGTCATCACTTCAGTTGTAGAGCCACTGAAATTAGCAAGATTTGATAAAGCAGTTGAAGATGTCAAAGGTTTTCTAAGTTCGATTGTAGAAGGCGAGGAAATCTTGGAAAAGCGGAACTTTGCTCTAGATAGTATCGATGCTCCCAACAAAGAGGCAGTTTCCAGCTTTTTGGCAAATTTAGTTTCCCAAAATACCAATAGATGAGTTATCTTATCAGGACAACAAAGATCTCCAAAGATAGATTTAAAGCAGCAATTAACTCGATGCTTTTTTCCGAGTTTTCTTGCAATTCTTATCTCTTGCTTATCTATTCTTTGTGAGAGAGGAAATATCAAGTTGTAATAGTTGGAACTTTCCCTGCTTAATTAGCAGGTTGTCATGTTTAGTTTTAGAAATAAAGCTTGCATGGTGGCAAGTCTTGTTGTAAAAGCAAGGAGATTTTAGGGTTCCCTATTCCTTCGCTTGTGTATAAATAAGGGCAGCCTTGCCTATTTTTCTTTAATTGTTATTGTGATAGCAAATTGCTGAGTCTACTTTGCCTGCATCTTGTTATTCAGTGTCTGTTCACTTAGTGTAAGAGCAAGCTTGCATGCTTGCCTTTTGCTGCAAGATATTGTTCAGTTTATGTGTTATTTGTGTCAAGTGTATTATGGTTTGATCGCAAAACTGTAAGCCTGTTACTACTACAACCCTGCTGTCGCAGAAGTGTAATCGTTTCAGAAATTTAAGAAAGGAAATCTTATGCTTGCATTGCTGCTTGATCTACTGTCTTAAGTTTTGTTTTATATGTTCTGCTTACATAATCTTTATTTCAGCTTGCATTGAAAAGTACAATGAATCTTCAGGTGTGCGTTGAGAGAAAGTTTGTTGAAGTATCTGTGTGAAAGATCATTCCTTGTTTACTTTTAACTCTCAAGCTTTGAGTTTACTTGAGTCATTAAAACTGTCATTAGAGTAGGCTTAGTTGTAGTTGAAGTTCAAAAGAGAAAATCTCAGCTACAGCGTTAGAGTTTTATAACCTTGTGCTCTTAACTGAGAACAAAAAAGATTGGCAAATATTATATTTACTTTCTTTAAGCATAATCAGCAAAGAGGGAGCTTCCCCTCCTAATTCGAAGAGCAGTTTATCTGTGCATAGCTGTCCATTTCTAATTCGCATTCCAGAGGTGCGAATTGAAACGCCAACACATTTTAGATTCATTGAGCAAGCTTGTGAAAGTATAGATGGTGGAAATCGGCTATGCGCATTATCCATAGCTGTTAGAATCTATTTCTTGTTGCTTCCTTATGCTTTTCCAATGTATACAACAATTTGTAAAGGAGTTGTTTGCATTATTTGGAAATAAGGCCATTGTGTAATTGAAGCACTAGTGTTAGTGAATGATTTGATATTAACATGTGAGATGAGGGGTTGTACTATTATTTTAGAAGGATTTTTAATTTCTTTTTATTTACTTTTAATGGGGAAAATCAGATTTAAAAAACATTAAAAAATGTAGAAGAAAGGACAAAAAGTTGTATTTTTAAAAATTTAAAGGTATTTCAATAGCATAGAGATATAAAGAGCAAATAAAATTGAGGGTTTAGACCAAGTGTGGAATAAAGATTTTTTTGTTTGTATTGTAGGGTTGAGGGGAAGCGCCGCTTTGTTGGATTTGGGGGGCGTTCCCTGTCGTGATACAGGGCAGGGTCGAGAGGTAGATCCCTTGCCACCAAGCCCAAATTAAGGCCTTTGAAACCACACAAACCTTCTTGGTGCATGCCATTTTCATAATTTTACCACTTAATGAAAAATTTAGGTATTTGACACATTTTTGTTTATAAAAATGTTTATAAATTTTTTTATTTTTATTTTTTGTTTGGGCGGCCCTTGGGTTTGCCTAGGGTGCTTGGGCAAGACCTTGGGCGAATGCAAGCTAGTATTGTCATTGAATGGTACGGGGTTGGGACCCTATAGGGGCGTACAAAGTAACTTAGGTAGCAAATAAACAACTTGAGACTAATTGCCTTATACTTACGTTTTTCGTGTTTTTTGCTTCTTTGCAAAAAATTGTAAACAAACACATTGAAAACCAAAGTTGCTAGGAGATTGACATTGTTATTGGTACATGAAATGGGAAACACACCATTTTTAACAAAGTAGGAGACAAGTATTCAAAGACACCATATGTATAATTTTCTAAAATCTAGAAATGTAAAATTTCAAATTATAAATAATAAATGTCAAATGTTCATCAACTTAAAATTTACATTCAAGTAACTTTGAATTTAATAATTAAAATTAAAAAATAATAAAACTAAAAATAATTAAATTTAATACATATTGAACATCTATCAATTTAAATTTTCCATTTTAATCTTTTAATAATAAATATCAAATATGACAATATTTGAGTATTAATTAATAATAATACATTAATTATTAAATATTAAATGATGAGTAATTTTAATTCAATTATTGAGGCAAATATGCTTGAATAGGTTGAGCCAAAGTTTGAATGTTGGTGGTTGGGTTAGTGCAGAGAGAGGAAAAAAGTAAGGAAAAAATGCTTGCAAGGAGGAAAGGAGCCCAAGGATTACCCTAGAAGCTCGGTAGCAAGTTGTAAAATGAAACCCTAGTTTTTGCATTTTTGCATGAGAAACCCTAACAAAAGAAAAACATAGTGTGAGATAGTTTTTTCATAATTTTGTTTCGATTTAAACACAATTCAAGGGCAAATGAATGGTCAAAGTTGTTGATCACGATTTCAAAAAACATTGGTGATTTTAAGAGGGAAAAATCGTGACTGGTGGCAATTCGCGATTTCTATGATTAATTAGAATTTCTTTTGCGATTTTTGCTTCTATGGGACTCAACCATTTTCTCCTTTCTTGTAACTCAATTAAGAGCCTTTCCATTTTTCATTGGGTTAATTAGATGCGAATTGATAGTTTTACTTGTCAATTTTGGGTACAAAACGTATTGAAATCGGAATTGACCCTGAATTACTTGCAAAATCGTCTAGGGTTTGGTATTTTTTGCACTGAAATGATTCCGCAAAACACTTCTGAAAATACATGGCTACATTCGACAGTTTTCTCATTTTTAATGCGATGAATATGCCAAATGGGGAGGGATGCAAACAAGGAGGATTTTCTTGTTTTTGTGCAAACAAAGCCTCAACCCTCTGTGTGTCTGCTGATGATTCAAGTTTTTTTTTAATACATTTCAATGTGAACTGCGGAATTTCTTTTTGCTGCTAATTGCAGAATTTGTATGTCGGGATAGGGTAAACAACAAGTAATGTATATTATTATTTACATAATTTATTAAATTAAAATAGTATGATTAAATACTATGATAAAACTAAATAGTAAATACATATTTATATATATTTAATATAAATAAAATTATATATAGGAATATGTATTATTAAATTAAAATATATTGATAATATATATTATTTTATTAAATACAAAAAATTGTATATTTAAATATTACATAATTTTAATTTGTTTTTAATATTTTATTAATCTGATTAAATTAAAATATTAAAATTAAATACAATATATGTCATGTCCCTTCCAGCTGACATCTCTCAGAGCTTATGATTAGCCTATTATGCGACTTCGTAGGCTAATAGGATGGATAGAGGGTCTTGATGGAGCTTGGCTTGGCTTCGGATTGTCAGAATTTTCCAGTTGGCTTTCGTTCGGGCTCATTCGGACGTCTTTTGCCTGACTTGCTATTTTTAGCAGTATTTGGCATTCAGCGGAGCACCCCTGCTATTTTTAGCAGTATGGTTTGGTCATGTGCAGAATCACTCACTTATTCACCAGCTTCAGACGGTTCGTGAATCGGACATATTTTGAGGGAGATATTAATATTTTAATTGTTAAATTAAATATTAATTATCTGGAGCTTATATTATAAAGTTATAATATTATTTAATATTATAACTTAAGTGAATTTTTAAAGGGGTCGACCATCATTGTGAAGGGGACCATTTTTAATTAATCTTTTAATTAAAAAGAGGCGTCCAACTTTGGAATAATTAAAAGTGAAAATCCAATTTTATTTAAATGATTGCCTTTTTGGAGAGAAGTCGACTTCTTGAGAAATATAAAGAATTTTCATTGGAAAAAGAGCTCATTATGTTGAAATCGAATTTTTGATCAAGTCTTCTTCTGAGAATAGAGCCAAGGGTTCCAGTTTTCACCGTGCATTGGAGAACGAGCCATCTTCAGTGTCTGCAGTTCAGAGGCTGTGAAATACCAGCTGATTTATTGCTTGTCAGAGAGATAACTTCATACAAAGGTTGTCACAGAGCTTCACAGTTGATTCATATTCAGGGTTTTTAGTTGGAATACATCCGGAAGAGATTCTTCATTCATGGTGCCTATTATTTGAGATCTGGAGACTTCAAGATAGGGCCGTACTTTTTATTGCTTGCTGCTGCTACCCAAGCCGTACATCTCTTGCTGCAGGCCGTACCATCACCAAAAGGGCCGTACCTTTCTGTCTTGAGTAAATCGCCTTCTCTTTAGGGTTTTTGGCTTCACACATCTAGGCGCCTATGCATTTGGAAATTTTTGCTAGCATCTGACGAAGGGAGAAATGAAAATCACTTGAGGCCGTACCAGTTCAAAGACATTTTTAGCTTGCTGCAATATCAGGTTTCATCAATAAAAGCATTGCTTTTTCATTCGCATGTTATCAGATCTCTTATGTAATCACTCCAGTAGATTAATAAATTAACTGGCATCATTAGATCTCGTATTTTCCATCATTATTGGCATTGTAATATTTTATTTGAATTTATTAGTAAATTCTTGCAAAATCGCATTTTACCATTTATGCACAAAAACCACAAAAAAAACCAAAAACGTCAAAAACAATCAAAAAAAACAAACAATTTCAGAGATCGGTGAGAACAAGGGTTTCTACAGTGGTATCAGAGCTAAATCCTGCCATCCTGAGGGTTTAGCATTCTTATGCAGCCACAAGAGGTTGGGCCTCACAGATATTATACTCGCAGGAGAGCATTGATTGACAGGCAACAGGGTTTGGACAGGCAGCCGGGTACCATGGCTGACAGAACAGATATTCCTCAAAACCCTAGGGATCAGGATGATGTAGAGGTTCTACACACTCTTAGAGATTTACAAGGTGTCAATGTAGAAACCCTAGGTTTCCCCCTGTTACTGTTCTGACTGTTATTTTTAGGTTTTCTGACGTTTTTTCTGAAGTTTGTGATTTTTTTGTAATTTTTATGTTTTCAATGCAATAATGAATAGTACGGCTTTACCAGAAAAATGAAATAAATTCAATAAAAAATACTAGATCTTCAATGTATATGGAAAATACAAGCTAGATAGAAGGCGTATCATTTATTGACTCAAAAGATCTCAATACAAGATGATCTGATACTTGCAATTGTAAACAATGAATTTTTATCATGAAAAGAACCTGATTTTTCCTGGTACGGCTGAAGGTACAAAACAGTACGGCAGAAATAAATATGCTCCTTCTCCTGCTTTCTGATGAATGCAATTAACTCCAGCACTGAGGGCGCCAATTTTCATGCAACTGTGAAGCAAGAATGGTAGGCGTTTTTCCCAATATGAATGAACACGAGTTTCTGCACAGGTACGGCCTGACAAGAAGGTACGGCCTGTCAGAAATCTGATTTAATTTGTACGGCCTCCTCACAAATGATGTCCAAGGCTCTGTGGATGATGCGCCATGAAGAATAGATGATCTCTGATACCAAACAACTGAAGAAAGACTGAAGATGATGAATCTACTGAAGCTCTGTAGTTTTCTCTGAATAAGAAAACCTCTGTAGGCAATAAATCAAGTGATATTGCACTCTCTGAATTGCTTTCCGCTGGAGATGGCTCGTTCTCCAAGGAATCGAACGTGAAACCCTAAGTCTCAGGCTCAGACCAAAAATTGATCAATATCAAACTCAATAATCTCATAATGCACAAATCCCAATGCAAAATCCTCAAATACACTGAAAAGTGCGATTCCCTTGAAAATAGGGTTTTAATGAAATATTCATATTTTAATATTTTCAATTCTCCATAGTTCTCCACTGAATATTTAAATATTAATAAAATGTCAAACTGGTCCCCCTTTTCATGATGGCGCACCCCTCAAGGAAAAACACTTAAGTTATAATATTAAATTATAACTTTATATTATAAACGTTAATTAATTAATATTTAATCAATATGATCAAATATTAATATCTCCCTTGTTTCTAACCCGATTACCGATCCGTCTGATGCTGACGACTCTGAAGCGATTCCTGATGCCACCACAGCTGCTAAAAATAGCAATTCTGCAAATATCCTCCGATCGAGCCAGAACGAAAGACAACTGACCAATCCCTGCTGACTGAAGCTGAGCCAAGCTCCAAAGTGACCCCCTATCCAGTCCATCGGCCTACGAGGGTCGTATGATAGGCCAATCCTGTCGTCTGAGAGATGTCACCGAGAAGGGGACATGATACCAACGGCAATCCAACGATACATGCCAGCTGATACATGATCCAGATTAGGTGCCGAGGAGATCACACCTACTCGACGAGACGTGAGTGATGCGATCATCAGACACCTAGGACTGCTTCACGGATCCCAGACAGCTAACCGCCTACATTTGTGAGAGACAGATTCTGATGAGGCTAATATGTGAGGAGCATGAGGAGTTGTTCAGAGCTACACTATGGCGTCAATCCATGGGGAGTTAGTACCACTGAAACGAGGATTACTTTTGACCGATTCATCACACAGAGGAGAGAACATCACAGAGGTCGACAGGATTGGAGGCCTAGACATCAGAACAATGATCTGAAGCATGCTACAAACAGACTCACTCTAGCGATGTTCGACGGTAGTGGCAAGGTTACAGCACAGGCCTGGATCAGTAAGCTGGACACTTTTCTCACACTGCGTCCTATGGCTGAGAGGGATGCTATCAGATATGCTACATTGCATCTTGAGGGGGCAGCTTACGACTGGTGGCACCACGGGATGGTGACACTCCAGCATGATCGTATCACCACATATCAGGAGTTCGTAGACAGGTTGGTGGAACGATTCGACAAGAAGGATCCAGAATCCTATTTCAGAGATTTGGCTCAGTTGCGACAGAGTGGCAGTTTGGAGTCTTACATAGGTGACTTCCAGCGACTGTCAGTTATGGTTCCTAATATATCAGAGAGGCGTCTTGTAGTGCTTTTCATGGAGGGACTGATGGAGCCATTGAGAGGTTGGATCAAAGCCTTTGATCCTTCTTCGTTACAGGAAGCGATGAAGAAGGCACGCAGTATGGAGTTTGCAGCACCATCCAGCAAATTCAACTCCAAGAACACTTCTTCATTCAGGGACAATAAAGGATTTAATAAAAATAACCAGAGATCTGATTTTAAGAGTGACTCGAAGGGGAAATCAGCAGCACCACCCTTGGATCGCGAGGCTCTTAATGATTTACGCAGGAAGAAGCTTTGCTTCTACTGCAAAGGTCCCTATGATGCCAACCATGATTGTCCTTTGCGGCCTAAGGGCAAGGCAAATCGAGTGATGTGGGCTTATTACGAGGATTCGGAATCTGAGAGTTCCGAACAGCAGGAGAGTTCTAAGGAGTCAGAACCAGAGGCTTCAGAGCCTAAGGCAGAGCCAGAGACAGAGCTTCAGATTCAGGAGGCACGACTATCTAGCATTCAGCAGGAGGGTTCTTTTAGACTCCGTGGAGTTTTGGCAGGACAGAGGGTCATCACCCTTCTTGACACAGGAGCCACCCACAATTTTATTGATGCTAGATTTGTGGAGAAGCGCGGACTCATTACTGAGGAGTTCGAAGGCATTAGGGTTAAGGTGGCAGATGGTTACACTCTCAAGTGTGATCGTATGATTAAAGATCTCCCTTTGCGCTTGAATAACTATGAATTCAAGGCTGATTATTATGTGGTAAATATGGGAGATATTGATTTAGTCTTGGGCATGAAGTGGCTTCATTCCCTTGAGGAAGTCACTCTTCGTCTCAAAGACATGGAGATTCGGTTTGATGTGGATGGGAAGACACATATCCTGAAGGCCATTCGGGACAGCAATGTTAAGACTATTTCCTTCTGTCGGATGGAGAGACTCATGCGGCATGACATGGTAGAGTGGGCTGCTGAGTGCACATTGGTACCTATACAGGAGGGACAACATAAGACTGAGTATCATCCTGACATTCAGCAGTTGAGAGTTAAGCATGAGAAGGTTTTCAGTGATATTCCACCAAGGAGACCTCCAGACAGGGTATTGAGCACATTATAGAGCTTGAGGAGGGCGCTAAGCCCGTCATGATTACCCCGTACAGGCATCATAAGCGGCTTAAGGATGAGATAGAGAAGACTATCAAGGAGCTGCTTGCTATGGGTCATATTCGACCTAGTAAATCACCATTCGCTTCCTCAATTGTCCTAGTGAAGAAGAAGGATGGTACCCTTCACATGTGCATAGATTACAGAGTCCTGAATAAGAGGACTATCAAAAACAGGTACCCCATACCTCGTATAGATGAGCTTATTGACGAGCTCCATGGTGCATGTTATTTCACGAAGATAGACTTGAGATCAAGATATCACCGCATCGTGCCCGTGGAGCGTGATGTTGAGAAGATCGGCATTCGCTGTCATTGTGACACCGAGTTTGTGGTGATGCCATTTGGATCAATTAACGGTTTTAGTCCACCTCATGAATAGGGTCTTCCACCTTCACCACCGAGGAGATATGTACTTGTCTTCTTCTCGATGACATTCCTCGATTTACAAGAGGACTCTGGCGTGAGCATTTGGCTCATCCGAGACCGCTCAAGATTTGAGGGAGTCCCAGATGCCAAGGAGTCCAAATGTGATTTGGGATTGTTCCAGTTGCTCAATCCTAGGTCATATCATCGGGCTAAGTAGGAGGTATGGACGTGATCCTCGAAGGATCCATGCTATCATAGATCGCCTACTCGCTAACCTACACGTCACAGGATTTCTTGGTTTGTGTGGTTTTTACCGCAGATTTGTGAATGGTTATTCACGTCATGCAGCACCTATGACGGATCTATTGAAAAAAGGTGCATTCTGTTGGACTCTTGAGGCACAGGAGTGTTTTGTGAGGTTCAAGGAGTTGATGACTAAGTGTCCAGTGTTGGCACTACCAGATTTTTCGAAGCCTTTTGAGCTTCAGTGCGATGCTTCTGGTGAGGGCATTGGAGCGGTGCTTATGCAGGACAAGCACCCTATTGTTTATGAGAGCCGAAAACTCAGAGGGCCAGAGAGGCTCTACAGTATTTATGATAAGGAGATGCTGGCCATAATGCATGCCTTGGCCAAATTTAGGCAGTATCTCGTGGGCAGTAAGTTTTGCATTAAAACTGACCACAACAGTTTGAGGCATTTCCTGGGGCAGCGAGATCTCAATGATCATCAGCAAAAGTGGGTGAGTAAATTGCAGGCATATGACTTTGATATCTCTTACATCAAAGGCACCCAGAATGTAGTGGCTGACACTCTCTCACGCAGGCCTTATCTGAGCTCTATGGTTCACATTACAGAGGATTGGAGGCATTTGATTGTGGCAGAGTATGCCAAGGATACTTGGGCATCCAGTATTGTTGAGGGAACTATGATTGACACCAGGTATACACTTGTGAATGACTTGATCATTTACAAGAACAGGATTTTATTGATCCCAGGATCTGAGATGAAGAACATTATTATGCGAGCCTTTCATGATGTGCCCACAGCAGGACATCCCGGGTATTTTAAGACATACAAACAGATACGGGAAAGGTTTACATGGAAAGGACTT
>VDFB02188005.1:0-28097 GCA_007258455.2 Sequoia sempervirens | reverse complement strand
TAGTGCAATAGTTCTTCTATGGAAAAGAAGAAAAGAACTTCTGAGTCACTATCCTCACCATTGGAACCAACAGCAAAGAAGAAAGTTGCATCTACTTTTGATAGTCATGCTTTCTGGGTACCTAAGGGATCTCATGCTTTGGAGATGAAGCTACCTATTAAGAAGATATTTTTTTAGCACCAAAGACTTGGTCACATTGATGAAAAGGGTTTGAGAACCTTGAAAAATAAATGCCTTGTTAAGGGGCTTGATGATTGTAATCTTGAGTTCGATTTTCGCAAACATTGTGTCTATGGAAAGCAAAATTGTGTTTAGTTTTATCATAGTTCTCACAAATCTTCTAGGGTTTTGGACTATGTGCACTCGAATGTTTTTGGTCCTATAAATGTTCCTATGTTATCAAAATCTATATATTTTGTTTCTTTCATAGATGATTACAGTGGGACATTTGTTTACTTTCTCAGAAGTAAAGTTGAATTCTTTAGTAATTTTAAGAAGTTTAAGGCCTTGGTAGAAAATCAGACTAGTAGAAAGATTAAGTGTTTGAGGACTGACAAAAATGGTGAGTTTTGTTCCGTAGATCTTGATAAGTTTTGTAAAGAATATGGAATTGAAAGGCATAAGACAACTCCATAGACTCCTTAACAAAATGGATTTACAAAGAGGGTGAACAAGACATTGATGGAGAGGGCTAGGAGTATGCTAAGTGGAGCTGGCCTTGAACAAAAGATTTGGGCTGAAGTTGTTGCCACTGCATACTATTTGGTTAATAGATCTCTTATATTAGCTCTTGTTGAGAAGACACCTATAGAGGTGTGGTCGAACAAAAAGCCCTCATTGAGACATCTTCATTTGTTTGGTTGTGATACATATGCTCATGTTCCAAGGGAGAAAAGTTCAAAGTTGGAAAACATGATTGTTAAATGTATCTTCATTGATTATGGTATTGGTGTGAAAGGGTACAAGCTTTGGGATCTAGTGGCTGAAAAGGTTCTCTACAGTCAAAGTGTTATCTTTAGAGAGATGAAACCGTCTTCCATTATTTTGCAACCTACAAAAGAACAGAAAAACAATGTGGTTCAACTTCCTCTTAACCCAAAGAAAGTTGAACTAGAAGCCCAAAATGGACCTGATGATGAGGAGAGCTTGAGAAGCTTTGAAATTTTTGAAGAAGAACCTCAACCTTAGCAATTAAAGAGGTCTACGAGAGATAGGCAACAACCTAGTAGGTTTGGTTATTCACCTAAGAGGTTTGGTTATTCATTGTTGGATTCAAATTGTATTTTTGCTTTGATTGCTAACACTAATGAGCCAAGGACTATGCAAGAGGCTATGGGTATGAGTGATGAAAATTCATGGATGAAAGCATCGATGAGGAAATGGTTGCCATGGCTGCATTGAAGAAAAATGATGCATGGGATTTGGTGCCCTTACCTAAAGGATGCAAACTCGTTGGTTGTAAATAGGTGTTCAAGAAGAAAGTTGGTCCTAATGGAAATGTTGAGAAGCATAAAGCAAGGTTGGTCGCAAAGGGTTATTCACAAGTGGAGGGAATAGATTATGGTGAGATATTCTCTCCTATTGCAAAGCTAGCATTTATTTGGTTCTTGTTATCACTAACAGTCACATATGGTTTAGAATTGAAGCAAGTGGATGTGAAAACAGTTTTCCTTCATAGTGACTTGGAGGAAGAAATCTATACGTCACAGCCTGAATACTACGTGGTTAAAGATAAAGAAAGTCTGGTATGCAAGTTGAAAAAGTCTCTATATGGTCTTAAGCAATCTCTTAGGATGTGGTACTAGAAATTTGACACCTTTGTGTTGAGTTTGGGATTTTTGATATCTAAATTTGATCATTGTGTTTACTACAAAACTATTAATGGTCGTTTTCTCATCATTGCATTGTATGTTGATGATATGTTGTTTTTTGGGAAAGATAAAAGTTTGATTTCAAATCTGAAGTCTTAGTTGTCATCAAAGTTTGAAATGAAGGATTTAGGTGCAACTCAGTATATCTTGGGGATGGAGATCAAAATAAACTAAAACAACGAAAAATAGGTTATTTTATGAGGGGGGTCACCAATTTAAAATGTAGACCTATTTCCCACTATTTCATTAGGAAATGAGATCCACACAAAGAATTGACTTACAACCCTTAGGAGAGTCAACTCAATGAAGGAATCTACTAATTTCGCTATGCTTGAGGACAAGGGTTTCAGCCTAAACAACACTTTTGGGAGAAAAACTAAAAAATAGTAAATCTACTCAATTATGGCCATTCAAACTTGAAACGGCAATTTAAAGGTCAATACTAACATAAACAGAAAACTTTTAGTAGATTTGAAAAGGGTAGAACACTGTGTACCAATTACCAAAACGTAGTTTTGGAAGGTTGTCTGGGACTCACTCGCCCATGGACGAATGGGTCTCTGCTCAAGTTTTTAAACCAACTTTTAGGAGCCTCTGATGTCAATCTATAGCTTCTATTTGATATGGGTTGCGGTGTCAAAAAGTCAAAAATCAGATATATAGGTGAGTTTTTTGTGAATTGACGACAACTTTTGCAACTTTGACAACTTTTCCAATCCTGCTCTTCAAAAGATCTTCAATCCTTCTTCAACCTAAAATTTGCAACACAAACACAAGAGAGGAAAAACTATTTGTTTTTGGTGAATGGGGGTTTTCCTTGGTCAAACCCCGTTTGGGTAATTAAACCTTGAATTGAAATAATGAAATGTGAAATGAATGATGAATGAAAAATGCAATGTTACAACTCACCAAATCCTTGAATAAACCTTTGGAATTTTGAAATCTTGATCTTGATCTTGCATGAAATGGCTTCAATGGATGTGGATCTAGATGCTTGAATTGATGCTTTGAATGCTTGACTTGATCTTGGAAACCTACATCACAATGTTAGCTCCAAAAACATGCATGATGCTTGAGACTTTGACATGATGCTTGAGATCTTGATTGTTGCAACAAAATGCTTGATAAATTTGTTCTTGAATGCCTTTGATCATGAACTTAGCTCTTGTGAAATCACATGAAAATTCTAGGATTGATTTGATAAAATAACCTTGTATTTATAAATATGTATCCTTAATTTCCCGAAAATTAAACATTACAAGCTGACATCAAAATTTGAATTTAGAGATGTTAAAATACCACCAAAAATATAATTTAAATTCAAGTTCAAATGCCCAGCGAATGGGTCACAGATCCCTATTCTGAGAACACACATTGCTCAAGGTAAAGTGTTATGTGTTGGCATTAATTATTGTCGAGTTTCCCCTTTGGAAAATGTAATTTATTAGGCTTATAGATGTAAAATAGGGCTTATTAAGGCATAATTAAGTCCAATTTAATTAAGAGAGCCCAAACAAAATGTGAAAATGTAAAGGAGTACATTTTTCTACACTAAATTTAGCCCCCACTTTAATGATAGGATGAGTGCAAGCACAAACTCACACTAAAGTAGACAAATATGCACCAAGAGGGGGTCCAAGTGTACAAATGTTAGTGAGATAGGATGGAAAATATCAAGGAGGTGGCCAAGCCCCTAGGATCAAGATCCCATGGAAAACCAATATAAGCACAAAGGGACACACACAAGATGTATGATATGCAATAGCAAAACAAGATACACAAACATATAATATCAAAGACTAAAAGAAAGAAAAAAATAAAAAGGGGTGGATCAATCCTCGATTGTTTGTCCAACTCGATGTGGATCAATTCTTAGTTGTTTGTCCAAAGATGTTTGCAAGTGAAACCCATTGTCCACTATGCAAACAACAATACGCTCACACGGCCTACTAAAATTCGTTGTCCATTAGGTGAGCCCCCAAAAGTGGCCAATGAGAGAACCTTATTAGGCTCCCATAACCATACCAAACTTATACCTCTGATAATTCCAATAAGGCACTACACAATATGAACTTCAAGCTTCATAAGGCTTAGCAAGTTGTGTTGTGCTAAGCACTATGAACAAACATGGCCCTACTGGAAAGCAAGGTGTGTTATGATTGGTGGCCATGAAAAAGGTTGTAACTTCAAACTTCACAAGGCTAGAAAGTTGTGTTATGCTAAGCACTCCTAAACAAAATGCAAATAGGATATTCAAAGGGGTTTTTCTTAGTTCATATAAGGTCTCCTCTTAGGGAACACTGTGCCTAATGTCTCCAAGAGAGGACAAATCGAGGATAAAAGATTTGCAACTTAGGGAATGCAATCCATCACCACTAAGAGGAATGTCATATGCTCAAAAAAGTCACAATCTTGGAGGACATCAAACCCAATGACACCACCAAGAAGAAGACACATCGCATGAAGTAAGAAAACTGCACTATGAAACATGATTTATAGTCAAAAATTTCAAAATGATAGTGTCAATGTATTCCCCCACTTTAAAGAAATTGCTAAACACCATGTCGTGAGCAATTGCTTTAAAGTAGCCCATGATAAATGCTAACAATAAAGAAGACATGAGAGCTTATTTGGAAAGCCCTATGCCAAGCATATGTTTCCAAATGAAGCTACGTCATGAAAAGGGTTTTCCCGCAAATAAAATCCCCAATACAAAAGGGATCAACGGATTTGGGATCAACGTATGTCTTTGCTACGATGATATAGTCGAGCTCAGAACCATCATCATTCCCCAAATACTCGTAGAACTAGAAGAATGACACATAGAGAGCGAAAACAAAGAAAAGTTTTTGAGTCAACATGGAAGAGACTTAAATGTCTTGACGCTTTGCATCATCCCCAAAAAGAAAACACAAGACAAAAGAAAAGATAAAGATTTACGACATATAGAAGAATGTAGATACAAATAGAGGAATGAACATAAAGACATGTCAAATAGAATGATACAGGGGATCACATTACACACATGTAATCACACAAAAAGAACATAAAAAGAAGACAAATAAAAGACTAGTGAGGCACATGCGAGTCAACCTATAGCAGGTCAACTGCATCCCAATCTCATTCATCATATGTGGAAGGCGGAGAACTAGCCAAAGGGACAACGACAAGTGTTGTCCTAGGAACATCATCAGGTTCAACACGTGGTGAGTCACTCATTTTAGTAGGATCATCAAGGTTGCTATTATCTAAGCTCATGGAAGAGGAAAACAATAAATTAAGCTCATTATGCACTACATCAGTCTTAACAGTCTCATCATCATCATCCAAGTTAATCACAACAGGTCTAATGATAATATCCATGGAAGGTTCTTGTTCTTGTTGTGATCGAGGTATAGGATTTTCTTGTTGCGGCGAAGGTGGAGAATCATCATGCATTATTTGAGTTGTTTGATTTTGAGTTGTTTCATGTTTTGCTTGTATCAAATGACCAATAGCACGACGTCTATGCCTACGCTCTTTGGCATTTTGATTTCTTTTTGTTCAGTTTACAAGTTGCGATTGTGTAGGAATGGGTTTATCAACCATAGGTTTTTTTTCTTCCTGCAAGGTATGAATGGAAGGAACCATGGTAGGTTGTTCAACCACTTTCTCTTTGAATTTGTAAACTTGTTTAATTTTAGGAGGCACAACGGGACTTATTTGGTTATCTTGTGGTATTTTATAGGAAATAGGAGGAGTTTCTATAGTTTGGTGTTGGTTAATTGGAAGGGCTTTTGGTTCTATCATGGTTTCATCAAGGATAGGAGGCGCAATCATGGGTTGAGGCATATTGCTAAGGGATAATTTTGCTATATTCTTTGCTTTAAAATTTTGATAAGATCTGAAAAATAAGTCCTCACGAGATCTAATAGGTTCTATAGGTTCAGACCAAAAGAAATCCAATGAGAAATTCCTACGGGAAGACACAAGATTAAAGCCACTATGGTGCACAGTAAAGATCTCTTTTCCAAATGGAAAGTTTAAACATTTATGCACTACCGACAGGATGGCTTTCATGGAGTGAAGCCATGGGTATCCTAACTTCACATAGAATTGATCTGACATTGGGATGATGGAGAATGAAACATTCAATCGTTTCAGTCCAACTTGTAAAGGAAGAGTTATCGAACCTATCGTAGGGCAAGCAAAACCATTATGTGTTTTGATCCATGCTTTCGATTGTTCATAGGTATCTTGATAAAATTCATGCACAAACAAGAACTCTTCAATTATCACATTCTCTACACAAACGAGATCAATTAATATCCCATTAGTAGGCTTGTCATTAATTCTTCTGACAATGTAAAGAGGACTATCGAATGCATATTTAAGCATGTCATTTTGTGAGAAAGCAATGTCAAAGGACATATTGGTTAGGCACTTACGAGGTTGGACTTCAATGATTCCAATCATACATTCCATAGGATTTTTTCCATTATTATTCATGTTTTTATCATTCGTGTCAACATTCATCACATCATTCTTGTTTTCACTAGCTTTGACAAAGGAAATGTTATGATTTGGCATAGGATTGGTAAAGATTTGCAAATTTGGGTTAGGAGGGGCTATAGAATTATTACCTTGATCATTAACACCACCAATTTGAATATGATTAGAATCAATGAGTTCTTGCATAATATGTTTAAGACACTTACAATGTTTTATATCATTTCCATTTTGTCGATGATAATGGCAAAAGGCATTTTGTCTATAGTTTGGAGGTAAAGGCTTAGTAGGATCAAGAGCTCTAACAGGAGGTAAGGAAATTAAGTTCTTTTTTAAGAGCTGCAACATGATGGAATGAAAGGTATCAGATAGAGGGGTAAATTGTCTATTCCACTCCCCAAATGTATATGAATTTGTTGTCTTTATAGTAGCCACTTGGGTGTCAACATGTTGAGTTGGTTGAGAAGCATTGAGTTGTATAAAGCCCTTATATGGTTTCTTAAATGATTGGTAGTTGGTTTGAGGCGTGGATTCAGATTTTTCAGAATGATTAGAGGGAGTTTTCACTTCACGACTACTAACCGAATTTTGGTAATCATGAAGGGCAGTACACAATTGTGTGGAGGGAAATTCCATCTTCCCAATCTTATCTTGAAGCTTATTTTGCAAATTGTCAATGAACATTCATTAAAGATCAGGATCGGGAATCTTAATGTTGATTTGTGAGTAAAGCAATAGATAACGAGAGAGAAAGTCAATGGCCTTTTCATCATCTTTTTGCTTACATCTCATTAAATCTTCTAAGGTCATCTTAAGACCCATGTGCACTTGGAAATGATTAAGAAAGGCATCAACAAGTTCATTGAATAAACGTATTGAGTTATTCAGTAAGGAACAAAACCATTCCAAGGCAATGTCTTTCAAGGATCTAGGGAAGAGTTTAGCCAAGAGTTCATCTTCAAAAATGAAGTCACTACATAAGACTATGTATGCGAAAACATGGATAACAAGATCTCCTTTCCCACCATATTCCTCAAATCTAGGAATCTCTATACCTTGTGGCATTTGTGTTCTCAATATCTCCAAGGATTAGGGGTTTCTTTTGAAATATTGTGAAGGTTGGACATTTTGATTTTGGTTTAATGTAGCAATTTGTTGGAGGGATGAAACACTTTGTAGGAGCTGGTTAAGGACGAGATCATTGTTTGTGTTGTGAGATGGAGGTGAATATGGTAGAAGTGTATATGTGTTTGGAGGACAAGTGAATTGTAAGTTTGTGAGGGGAGATGGGTTAGGAGATATCAGATTTGAATGCACAAAGCTAAAAGGATTCTTAGTGGAAACACCTAAGGTAGTATGGACGTTGCTAGTAGGTTGTATGGTTGTAGTAACAATTGGATTAGTGTATGTCAAAATGGAGGTCATGGTTGTGGAAGGAGGAATTGGATTTCCACCTTGACTTTGGGTATACCCTAAAGCTTGAGTAGAACTAGCCATTGTAGGGACATGGTTGTTAATGATATGGGATATGCTACACATAACTTCTAGTCCTTGTTCATTTTCAATCATTCTCCTCATACTATCTATGATAGGAATCGCAGTACCAGCAATGTATTCAGAACTCACAAAGTTTTGTAATTTCTCAAATTCTTCATCCATTTTTCTAAGGTTCTTTTGAGGGACATTAGCAACCATTGATTCAACATTACTCACATTTGTTGTTGGTAAGGAGGTCATGGGAAATGAAGTATCAAGGGTATGGTCCATAGTGGGTTGATTAGTGTCAACACTATGAGTGAAAGAGTTGGAAGACCCAAGATCTACAGCGAGTGATGTATCACGGGATGACATGAGTCTCGAACTACACCTCACGACAATATTGGAAATAGGACACCAAGTTGTGAAACTCGTACAAGTTTCACCAACTCTAAGGTGCACCCAAAATGTAGAATAAGAAAAATGCAATCAAACACCCTAGAATATAAAGTGCAATGCAAGTACGTAAAAAGAGATAGCAATTTCCAGATTTCAAACAAGATAATGTTTTGATTATACTATGCAAAAACTTGAAAAATGATATATTTTTTAAATGCAATTTTAAATTCAAACAAAGTATTGAATTTGACCAATTAACCTTAATGTGAATAATTGTAGAAAACAAAAATTCTAGAAACTGAAACTGAGATTTGAATGCAAAAACATAGAATGCAAACTAAGGGTTTGTAATGCCCAAAAATTCAAAAGGGCGAATGGTTCTTGCTTCAGGGTTTTGAAAAAGTGAATTATAGATTTATGAGTTGATATTTATGCTTTCATATTCTGGTTGTAAATAGGTAGTTAGAGTTTTAGATTTTTGGAAAATCATATCTAAATGCAAGTATAAAATGATGCTCAACGACAAGAAAAAAGACCTAATTTGAAATGCAATTTTGATTCAATTTTTTTATTTAAGTTGTTGATCATGCAATGTTATGTAAACACTTCGCAAAATTGGTGAAATTTTTTAATTTTTCATATTTTAAAGAATGCAAAAATGCAAACATAAAACCCTAAATGAGATGCAAATCAATGCAAGTAAACAACCCTAAATAAGATGCAAATCAATGCAATGCAAAGTAATGCAAATCCTAGATCTCGTTTTTAAATAGACTCCAAATTTTAGAATTTTGTTGTATAAAGTCAGGTTCACCAAAATGAAACAACAGAAAATAGGTTATTTTATGAGAGGGGATTCACCAATTTAAAATGTAGACCTATTTCCCACTATTTCATTAGGAAATGAGATCCACTCAAAAAATTGACTTACAACCTTTAGGTGAGTCAACTCAATGAAGGAATCTATTGATTTCCTTATGCTTGAGGATGGGGGTTTCAGCCTAAACAACACTTCTGAGAGAAAAAATAAAAATAGCAAATCTACTCAATTATACACATTCAAACTTGAAACATCAATTTAAAGGTTGATATTAACAGAAATAGGAAACTTTCTACAAATCTGAGAAGGGTATAACACTTTTACAAGTCACCAAAAGTCAGTTTTGGAAGGTTGTCTAGGACTCATTCGCCCATGGGTTTTCTACTCAGAGTCTTCAACCAACTTTCGGGAGCCTCTGATGTCAATCTATAGCTTTTGTTTGATTCGAGTTGTAGTGTCAAAAAGTCGAAAATCAGATTTGTAGGTGAGTTTCCATGAACTAACGACAACTTTTCCAATCTTGCTCTTCAAAAGATCTTCAATCCTTCTTCAATCTAAAATTTGCAACACAAACATGAGGGGGGAAAATTTATTTATTTTTTGTGAATGGGAGTCTGCCTTGGTCAAACCCCGTTTGGATAATTAAACCTTGAATTCAAATAACGAAATGTGAAAGGAATGATGGATGAACAATGCAATGTTGTAACTCACCAAATCCTTGAATAAACCTTTGGAAGTCTGAAATTTTGATCTTGATCTTGCATGAAATGGCTCCAATGGATGTGGATCTAGATGTTTGAATTGATGCTTTGAATGCTTAATTTGATCTTTGAAACCTACATCACAATGTTAGCTCCAAAAACATGCATGATGCTTGGGATCTTGATTACTGCAACAAAATGCTTGATAAATTTGCTCTTGAATGTCTTTGATCATAAACTTAGCTCTTGTGAAGTCACATAAAAATTCTATAATTGATTTGATAAAATAAGCTTGTATTTATAGATATGTATCCTTAATTTCCCAAAAATGAAACATTACAAGCTGACATCAAAATTTGAATTTAGAGTTGTTAAAATACCACCAAAACCATAATTTAAATTCAAGTTCAAAAGATTAGGGTGGACAAATTCGCCCATGGACAAATGGATCCCAGGTCCCTATTCCTGGAACACACATTGCTCAAGGTAAAGTGTTGTGTTAGCATTAATTATTGTCGGGTTTCCCCTTCAAAAAATTTAATTTATTAAACTTGTAGATGTAAAATAGGGCTTATTAAGGCATAATTAAGTCCAATTTAATTAAAAGGCCCAAACAAAGTGTGAAAATGTAAAGGAGTACAATTTTTTACACTACAAAAACAAAGCTAACAAAAAGATTTGGCTAAGCCAGAGTAAGTATGTGAATGCAGTGTTGGAGAAATTTAGCATGATAGCTTGTTGAAAGTTAGTTGTTCCTATATTGCAAGGGACAAAGCTTTCTATGGAAGATTGTCCAAAGTCTCCTTCTAAGATGGAGGACATGACCAAAGTGCCCTATGTTAGTGTTGTAAGTAGTTTGATGTATGTTATGCTCTATACGAAGTTAGACATTGCCTAAGTAGTGAGAGTCCTAAGTCGCTTTATGGCTAATCTTGGACGGGTACATTGAAATGCAGTTAAAAAAGTGTTCAAATACTTGTGGGGTACTTCTGAGTATGCCCTATGTTTTCATGGTTATCCTACTAGACCTCAACATTTAGTTTGTATTTGTGGGTTTGTGGATTTTGATTGGGCGGGGGATATTGATTGCAAAAGATCCACTAGTGGATATGTATTCACAATGTTTGGTGGTGAGTTGGATGAGTAAGCGACAAGTTATAGTCATTTTGTCCACGACAGAAGCAAAGTACATGGCTGCTACTCATGCTTGTAAGGAAGCCATTTGGCTTAAGCGTTTGTGTTTAGATGTTAGGCTTGATGCAAGACAAATCACTATCTATTATGATAGGCAAAGTGTCATTTGTTTGGAAAATAATTCTACTTTCCATGCTAGAACAAAGCACATTGATGTTCAATTTCATTTTGTTCATGATATGGTGGAATATGCAAAGGTGAAGTTGGAGAAGGTTGATACTTTGGCAAATGTTGTAGATGCATTGACAAAGCCAATGAACATAGAGAAGTTCATATGGTGTTCGGAGTCTATGGACCTCACAACCTCTAGCAGTTAAATCATGTTACTTCGGTGTTCGACAAGTGGGAGAATGTTAGGAAAATGAAGGTGTCTCAACCTTTATTTTTTCTTAGCATTGATTATTTAATTATTTAATGTTAATAATTATCCTATGTTGTCTTGTGAGTTACAACTTGCAGTTTTTATTTCTAAGGAATCAAGTTGGAAGTTATTGTTTACAGGTGGAGTTGTGCATTAAGGCATTTTCTATTTTTGTGTTGAGTTTGCATGGAATGTGAGTTTTGGAGGTGCAATTATTTTTTGGCAAATGCAAGTTTTGCATGTGCGCATTTAGTGACAATTGACAATTGCAATATTGCATGTGGTGACAATTGGAAACTTACCGTTATGCATGTGTAGTGGTTTTGGCACTTTCCATGTTGCATCTTCAACCTTTGGCATTCAATTTTAGAAATGTCTAATTAATACATTGTAAGCTCCTATAATTGAGCACTTGTATTTTGGAGTTGTAGGTTCTTGTATTGTTGAGATACCATTATGCTACCAAATTGACTCCAGAATTGTAACACAGACAAACTCTTGTAGAGGCTTGCATTGCAAGTGTATTGTAACCATTTGTTTACAAATAATACATTGTTCAGGCTTTTGGAGTGTGGGGTTTTTCTCCCAAAAGGGTTTTCCCCACATATATTTGGTGTTATATGCTCTAATTGTATCTTGAAATATTGTTTATCTTTACCTATTATGTGCATCTTCTTTGTTGTAAATGAATAAGGGTTTGAAACTATAAAAAATTACACATTCTCTCCTTTAATAGATTGGTGTTGGAAGCTTTTCTGCGTACCTGGCTTCCTTTCACTAAACAATGGCAATGTTCTAATTATTCAAGCTTTTTTAAACCTGTTAACAATTAACAATTTCCAGTAGATCATCGCTCACTAACTTCTACAAACAATGATGCTTTGTCGCCTACAACCTAGAGCCATTAACATCCCTCACAAATTTAGCCCACTTAATCTATGAAAATAATCCATCACAAGATAGCATTAATATGGATTATCAATAAACAAAAATTTCAGTAGCGCTACCAAAGGAAAGTTTTGTGTGAGTTGCTTAAGTGAATGGGGTGAGGATGGCAAATTTTGGCCCAAAGACACCAAGGAAAAGTTGTGAAGGCACAATAGATCATGATTAGAAACCATATGACAAATTGAAAGAAAATGCTCAAAGAGATGGAACAACTGAAATTGAGAATAAAAGCTAGAAGACAAGTTTGAAGAAAATGCTTAAAGAGATGGAACAACAAAAGTGCATATATGCAAGATTGATGCAGGGCAAGAATGTGCATAGAAAACCCAAAATGGATTAACAATTGATGGTAAGCAATTTTCAGATGTGACAAGCGCTTTTCATTTTTATTTGGCAAAGAAAATAACGTAGAGAGTTCTCATCTACCACACTTTACGATGAAGATAATCCAGAGCACCGGCTTAAAATTGTTTTATATTTGAATTAGTGGCTTGTTTCTAGAGTTGGCACATTTTGGAACGATGTCTTGACTCATTTTGTTTATGAGATTTTATAAACTTTTCATGGTGTTCAGGGGATAACTTTCTTAACGAACTTCCTTGCACAATGAGTATCATCTACTTGCTTTATTTAAAATTTTGAAATGAATTTATAAATGTTATTTTATTGTTATCACGAGGGATTGCACCCGCATGCAAAAGCAAAGATGCTTTGCAATCTTGTGTAACATGGGAAAACTTTCAAGTTGTGGGTACCCTATGTTGAAAGTTAACCTCTGGATTATAGGTCAGCTTCCTTTATGATTTTCTAATGATGGACTATAAATTTTGATGGAAAAGGGCAAAAGGCTTTAAATGAATACATGAACTGAACTTTAAAATGGAAGGTGATGCACCTAATGATGAAAAAACTTAATCTGCAACCTGACTCACAAATGACTTCAATATTTTTACTTGCACAACCAAATTTGACAATTTAATCACCTGAATGTTTTATACAGAGGCTTTGATAGAATATCTCTTTCGAAGGAAAACTTTGTTTTCACAACTAAAATTATAAAGTAATCACATGCACAATGTATAACTTGTGAATTTAAGTATTACTGCATACATACACTTATGAAAGAGACAGAAAATTAGAGGTTTCGAAATTGAAACACAATAATCCTCTAATCAGATCCAACACAATGATGACATCTGAAATCTTGAAGGCAAAACTTGATAATACTAAAAATCAAAACGAATTCATCTACTAATAACAAAGCTATAATAACCTGTAAAGAGTTGCTGCATAATATTAACTATAAAATATTTGAGTTACAAAATCAATCTCTTCTTTGTAGAAATGCAAACGCAAAACTATCAAGAACTGAGAAAAGACTACGTCCTTTTTTCAATATATACAAAGATAGAAGAGAATGTGACCGAAAAAAGATGTCGAACTAACTACAGTCAAAAATATGTGAACTCCAAAGCTATCCACGAGCAAAATCAAAATTACCTAAAAATAGGGGCCACCAATGCTGCAAACTGAGCTTAAACAGCTCAAAACTCCATCTCATACTGTATATAACTGAAGTGTATCTCGAAATGGCTCCTGAGTGCATGGAGGTAGTACTGAAAGTGAACTGAAAGTGAAAATATCCTCCCCACGAGCAAAAATGAAAACCCTCAAAAAGAGGAGTCAAAACCAATGTAAATTGCACTCTAAATGTTGCAAACTCCTCTAAACATGTACGATCAAAACAACTCCAAAACTAATGTAGACCTGAGGTTATAACTCAAAAATCTCCATAACTTACATGATTTTAGTCTTTGCATGGCTTTGACCTTTAGTTGGCTTTCACTTATATTCCTTGCATGTTTTTTTGGAAAAGTAACTGTATGATCAAATATTAAAGATAATCAATGTGATTATTTTAATATTTAATATGTATTTGTTCTCCTTCCTATACATTTACATGTTAAATATTAAGGTAAAAAGAACCTTAATATTTAATTATATGGCTATTTTATCTTAAAATCATGCAAGAGAAAAGTGGAGTTCATAATTATTTCAAAATCAAATCAAAAAGAAATAAACTTGAAACTAATTTTCAAGTCCATCTCTAATACACACAGGCCTTCTATAATCATTAGGTCTTTTGACTCCAAGTCTTAGACCGTGGGCAAAATAAAATGAAATAATTATGTTTGAAAACATAAGGCGAAAAGAAAAATCCATAAAATGATTAGGGCATCTGGTCAAAAGTCATCAAACCCTAATCCCTTAATCATTTTGCATTTTTACTTTGCATCTTTGGAGCACTTCACTCCATGTCGCGCCGCCATGGTGTAGGGTTCGGTACACTAAAGCTTGAATCTTCACCATTTTCACAACCATGAGAGATTTTTTCATGAAGATCTTGAAGAAAATGCAAAGGTAACTGGTTTTTTCTTCAATCTGGGTGTCGAATTTCATTTTCCTGAGGTACTTGACCTTCATGGTCGCGGCCTTGTATAAACTTCTGATGTTTTTTACTTGTTTACACTTCTTTGCACTGTCTCAAGGCCGCCATTGGGGCATTTCTGAGGCTTTCATTGTGTGTATTCGAAAGCATTATGTCAAACGGCAAGGCCTAGGTAAGCTCTTAACCATCAAACCTTGCATTTTCTCTTGTCTTCCAACAAGAAGAAGCTCGATTCAAGCTCATTTAAATGCAAAACAGTGACTATTTTATGTTTCCATGCTTCCTAAAAAGAGATAAAAGAACTTCCATTTATTCCTCTTCAAAAGGCCGCAGCTTTTCTTGTATTCAAGTCTCCATACTGCACAAGCCACGACTTCTTTATTCTGAGTTTACATTCTTTTGGTACAGAATGAACCTCCTTCCATTTGGAAAACAAAACTTAGAAAATGTTTAAGGGTTTTGCAAACCTTTCACTCCAAGCCACAGGCTTGACATTCTGTATTCATTTTGTTGGCATAAAATGAACTCCTTTCTCTTTTACAGGGTCAATAACTTTGTTTGCAAAAGTTTTGAAAGAAAACCATGAAGAGGTCGCGGCCTATCAATTGTATTTTGGGTTCTCTTTAATTCTCTATACATTGAGGTCGTGACTTTGTCTCTGTTGCTTCTATTTTCTCCTTCATCATGGCTTCCATGAGGGTCTTTTTGGGTTCTCTCCATTTGCTTTTGTATTTTGGGTTTCGAGCACTTTTAATATGTAGTCACTCCTTCAAGCCTTGAAGAGAATATAGTTGTTGTTCCACTATTTTGAATCTTGTAATGAATATTTGTTCGCCATTTCACTTAGCATCTTTGTGAACAGTGTACATTTCCGATGTACCTTATATGCAAGCACTATTATAAGATACTATGATGTAAATGCATATGTTGCATCTTTCATGTTAACCTTTTATTAACAAAACTCTCTTTGTTGTCCTTATACATGTGAGCACTATTGTTGTTCCTCTTGATAATATATTGTTGCACTTTGAAACTAAGATTGTTGTTCATCAATCATCATTGTTTGGTTGTATTTAAGTATCATCTTTGCTTATACCTACAATAAATGTCTTCACTGGTCTTTTGTAGTCTGTGCAACTTAATTGATGTTTAATCTATATTATGGCAAAGGTTGTTAACAAGTATACTTTTGAAGTGTGACTATGACTTTTGCAAGAGGTATTGTTCCTTATATGTTTAAGCACTGCTTCATTAATGGTTGTGACTGTTAACTCAAACCTTTAAAGTTTGTGACATGCTCCTACTTTAGAACACTATCAATCTCCATTCTTTGCTCTTGAATGCATTTATCATTTAATTCATAAGTTGTTGCCACTTGATCTTTTCTTGCATATGTCATGCTCAATGGCATCTTAAAACTTCATAGTGGCTTTGTCTTTCATGACTACAACCTTGTTGTCTTCCATGGGAATTATGGGTCGTTTTAGGAATGACAGAATTCTTTCATGTCATTTGATGATTGTTGATCAATGCTTACTCTTTTTGTGAATAAGGTCATGCAAGCTTTTACTATATTATGATCATTGTATGTGGATTTGCTATGCTACCCTATAACTGTCATGAAATTCAACAAGGTGACAAACATTGATTATCCCCTTCCTTTATTGAAGACCATGCAATATCCTTGTTGTAACTCATGCCTGATGGATAACTCAAAAGGACTGTTTCATGCACCTTTGACTTAGTTGTTATGAATGATCAATGTTTGAGACTCCTGTAGACACTATCATTGTCTCATTCACTGTGTTTTGTGTTGTTTTGGTCATGAACTTGAAATATGTATGCATGTTCACTATCACATTCATGACAATGTATTATGCAGTATACTAGGCTCGACCCTTGCGGGAGCCCAATTTTTTCCCACATACTGAAATGTTGAATCCTAATGAACCAATAATGAAAATGTACCTGTACCTGCACACTGAACAAAAAAGTTAGATAAAACAGTGGAACTCAATGTTCTTTTTGATGATGATTTTATCTTTCACTTGATGATCTGGTCTCGATTCTTTTGTTTAATCCACTATGGCTGAATTAGATTTGATAACTCATAGGTTTAAGTTATTCAACTGTTGATAACATATGATGAAACTTTATGTCCCGAGCTCTAACAAAACTCCTTAATATCTTGCAGGTACACCTGAACCTAGGGAATGAAGGACTGAAGATAGGAGGGAAGCTGAAAACAGCACTAAAGATGGAACATCAACTCAACATTGAACATGCAATGAAGGATATAATGTTTCGTTATATGCTTTCTTATTTTTATCTTCAGTTGAATAGCTTAGTTCCTATGTTTTATCAATGTAGTTCAGTCATTCCCACAGCTTGTGTGGGAATTTTAAACACTCTTTTATCTCCAAAGCATGAAACAGTAATGTTTATGCAATCTTGTTTGTTCCTCCATTTCAAAATGAATAAAATACAGCATTACTATGCAAATTTTGATGAATCTTCTGTGTTGTGAATTTTGCATAATAAACTAAATCCTATTTGAAATCCTTTATTTGCAATACACTATCAGCATGAAATGAATGTACCTTTCACCTTAGATGTAACAAACAATTCCAGCTCTACCAAAATGAGCCGGAGGTAGAAATTTTGGTAACAGTTATCCTAATTGGAATTCTAGCTTTGGGTTTTGTTAATTCCTTTTGTATATTTTTCATAATCATTTAGAGCCAATCTTGAATCCACCTAACAAAAACTACACAAGGCATTATATTATTCATACAAATCATCTCAACAAAACAAGCAGCCAACTCAAACGAATGGCCAAATGTTTGTTGTTGTTGTGTGGATTTCTTATTTTGTTCTATTAACTTCTTTAGGATGCCTAAGGGCTGCAGCTCAGCAGTAGGCACTCATCAAATGTTAAGTCATGAGTTCAAGTTTCCTTGACTCCTTAGTATTTTCTTATGGACTAATTGTAATATGCAGCCCTGTTTTTTCCTTTGTTTTTTTGTTTTGATGAATGTTTTGTGATATATTTGCAATGTTTGATACAACAATATAATGCAGCAAAATAGAAGATATTGCAATAATATTTTCAATTCAAAAATTGAACATTACATAAGGAATACATTGCTGAAAACTTCATATTTTTATATCATCTTACATACTCAATATTTTTACAAAATATTGACAACCCAATTCATAAAATATCCCCTATTATCTAAAACAACAATACCCAAAAAATTTGGGAGTTACAAATCATGAACTCACAAGATATGCCTTGAAACCCTCTGAAAATGGATGCCAACTGCAAGTAACACCTCCAATGGAAGAGATGACGCCAACACTGTGCTCTCTAGCCCTAGGCAATCTCCCAAGAAGTAGCACGCTTTCCCAAAACCCTAGTCCACCCTTCTAATACTCCAAACTCCTCTCAAAATGTACACCCAGCTCTGGCTAGTGGTACGGCCAACATGAGAGCCACTATTGCTCCTCAAATCTATTGCTAATGATCTCCAATCTGCTCAATAGGATGATCTTTCAAATCTGAAATGTATCTATGAAGCTCAAACTGTGAATCACTGACTGCAAAGAAGCTCAACTATGATTTCTAAAGTGAAATCACCAAAAATCCTCCAGACCGTGTCTTCCAACAGCATAGAGAATGTTGTCTGCAAGGGTTTCATCCTCACAAACCCTAGTAGAAGAAGAACCAACTCCTCTTAGTTGACAATGTTGCTATTTTTAGCAATGCCGATGGGTGTCAATTTCAATTTTCAGGCATTGACTAGTATTTGCATTTTAAATAATGTAGAGTTATTAAAGAAATTAAATATTTAACTTGCATTATTTAAATATAAAGTGTATTTTAAAAGAGGCCGATGGGGAGTCGTAAGTTGTCTTAAAAAGGGGGCCAAGTTATTTACTTAGAGATGGACGCCCAAATTGGAGACTTAATGAAGCCTCAAAAATTAAATAAAATATCTGGGCATGGGTTTTGAAGGAGGTTATTTAAGCCCTTTTGTGGTTCATTTGCCATTCATGCTTGGTTGATATCTTTGTTATTTAAATAACGTAAGTTAAATATTTAATTTCTTTAATAACTCTACGTTATTTAAAATACAAATACTAGTTAATGCTCGAACATTGAAATTGACACCCATCAGCATTGCTAAAAATAGCAACACTGTCAACTAGCCTACCAATGCTCGAAGCTGACTTACTAAAAAAAGTATTGGAAAATCACCCTAAAAACATTCCAGACAAAGGCATCATTCTAGCAACAACGATTGGAACCCAGCTAGCCACTGACCATTGCCAAACCACAAGACGACACACCTCCAGAGTTCCCTAACCCCTATGGGAACCAACAAAATAGGCTAACGGTCCACCATACTAATGATTAGGAAGGGGACATTACAATAATCGTCCTTGTGGGAAACTAGAATAAACTGCCCACTAAAAGAGAAAAAGCAGGGTTTCCAAGTTTATTAATACTTGCAAGTTTTGGTATACGGTAAACCTTCATGTGATATCAAAGCCTTGTTTCAGGTTTGATTCCCTTGAATTACATCAAAGGGGGTGTTTGAATAACCACCACCCTGAAATTGTCAAAATGAAGATGTGGAGTTTAGAAGTTAACTAACAATGTAATGGCAAACCTTCAAGAAAACCTTCTTTGGGAAAAATGTGTAGGCATTAAAGAATTACGTAAACAATGTAGGCATAACGGAATTGTACAAATAGTGTAATTACCTCATTTTCCATAAACAGTCGTTAACTATGCTTAATGTTGTATTTAGCTCATTTTCCCTGTATTTTTCAGGAATCATGCATCCTTCGAGAAAGTACTGAAGATTGGCAATTAACTAACCAATTTGTTCAAAATTACTTTTTTTTAACTACTTGATTGGAGTTCTTTTTCTTTTGTTCAAGTTCCTTTTCATGACCAAAGTGAGTTAAAGAGCAAAGCCTAAGGGGATTGTGACTTGTATTTATATTGTTCACTTCCACTACAACCCTCAAATCGTTTACCTTAGCAATCTGGTTTTCATATGCAGGGAACAATGAAGTACCTATCATAGAAACTTGAAAACAAGCACCAATGCCTAACCAAGGTACATACAATATCCATTCAGAATTTCAGATTCTGGATTAAATAGTATCACCTAGATAAATTCAATATCCATTCAGAAAGTTGTTCACTTTATTGAAGTTACGTTTTCTTTGGAATAGCAAATAATATGAGCATTTCCATCTTCCAGGATCCAGGAAAAAGAAAGAATTCAGTTCACTTGGCACCAAAGCATTTGTTTGTCACACGGAATGATGCGGAGCATCTTCCAGAAAAGGCCATTTACTCTTTCCATCAATTTGGTTCGCTGCTCAGTGATTTTTTAAGTTTGTTTTGTTAAAAATAGTGATTTTTTTCAACCACTTCAAATCCGAAACTATTCTACAAATATAGGGTAACTAAATTATCACCACCAGTTACTAATGGTTTCAATAGAATACTAGTGGTTACAATGAATGCAACATCTATTTCCAACTGTCAACAACAACTATTTAATGGTTGTTCAATTTCTTGATGGCAATTATAATACATGGTGTTTCCATGCTAGAGGAGGATTCTTCCATTTGTAGTTAGAGATGGCTTTTATGCGCAGAGGATGGGATTGTGGGAGTCTGTGGGTTAATTGCTTCAATTGATAAGTAGGAGGTATTTTCCACAGCATGTCAAAATGGGCTAAAGGGGCTCTATAATAAATGGTTCATAAGGCACAACACTTGCTGAAAGTTTTGCAAATGTGGTTGCCAGCTAAGTGGGCTTAACCTTGGGGTAAACTCCATGGTTAAGCACGCTTGAGCTGGACTAGTACTGGGATGGGTGACCTCCCGGGAAGGCCCAGTGCTTCACCTCTGTGAGCATCACCTAGATGCAATGAGTGCTAAGTGGACCATTCGTTATCATGAGAGATGGGTTCTTGTGAACCACTACTCATGAAACATGGGTCAATGAGTTTGACTTGTAAAACTACACGGTTGAATCCTGATAGCAATATCACTAATTGCTTCAATTACAAAAAACTGTTGCCACTTGGTGACAGCTGCCCCACCAATTTTTGTTAGTGGTTACCCTAATTTAGAGGGGCAGTTACTTGATGCAAATAGATTCTCTACACTCACAATATATGGTTGGCAATAGCAACTTTCAAATGGAGGCTTTTGTTTTTCTAAGGAAGAGGCATTCACTGCACATTGGCTGCAGCCTGCAGGGAATTCTGCCACTGGTTTAGAGATAGAGACATGTCTGCATCACAGAACTAGAATAAGTTTCATCACATCTTCATTTCTTTCATCATACTATTTCCTTTGGATAAAGTCCAGCGTATTCAAGGTCTAAAAGTTGCTGTATCTAGCAGAGATGTTTTCAACTTCTCAAAGCTACTCTTCCAAATGTCTGCAGCAATTATATGATTTATAATCAGATGTGCATTGGTTAGTGGTTGTCCATAGGATTGAGGATCATTTTTAAAGGAAGCTGTATATTCCCAATTGGAGATTCAATAGCAACATTTGCTTTGCAATGGACTGTGCAAGAAGAGAGGAATTTTGGGGTACCCATTTGACACTAAACAGACAGGAGAGGAAGTATGGTTGTTTAGGTCTCATACACATACTATCTTACATGGCTACAGAAATCTCACAAATGAAGCCCCAGATAGTGCAGTAGTTAGTGAGTGAAACCAAGTGATATGCTTTTGTGAAGAGGCATGAAGTAGCTCAAAAAATGTTCTGTTATTTTTATCTTTTGTAGAACATTTTGTGTGATCCCACAATTAACTAGAACTGAAAAATTATGTCCTATTGGCCTCAGCATGGGCACACAAATAACAAAAATGGAGTGGTAGTTACCATTTAGATTGGACCAGAAACTGAATCTGAATTACACTTGATGAAATTGGAATCACAGTGTTTGTAAGATTTTGGTCTGAGTCTGCTGCTGAACTTGCAGCATTATAATGAATGAACAATTCAGAATTAGTACATGGAACTTTCAAACCACCTAATTTCAGCATGCCAATGATACTATGTATTTTTCCAACACATCTTTTATTTGCATGTATACACTAGCTCTTGTTGCTGCTATTAGTACCCATAAAAATAACATCAATTTCTCCATCTTAATGATGAATCATGAAATATGATTTGAAACATTGATGAATTTAGACCAAATCAAAGAGGTGGACTTCAAACATCAACTTGAGTCATGGGAACAACTACTAAATACATCAGCTTAAGCACTTGCAAAGGAAGGAAGAGGCCTATTAGAGGCAAAATTCCAGGCCTGTTGGCTAGCCAAGGAGATACTTCTTCCTCAGTGGAATTTGCGTTATTGGATTGTCATTGTGAATCCTCAATTATTAGCCACAATGCTCATAGTTGATTTAGCAAAGAGCACATAGCGTCCCTCTTCATTAGGTCAATAATGCCAAGGGGATCTCAAGTGGAAGAAGGATCCTTGATAGCTAGCAACAATGCATTTCAGTTAGTAAGAGGTTTTTGTAGATTGAACAACTGTTAAGTTCTGAATTATTCTATATCTTGCTTACATGCAATGGATGCATCTGCCTTGTTATCAGGCAAAGAGAAACAACAATTAAAATGGGGTCTAGAATTTGGAGATGTTACAAAGGCACTTAGAAGGAACCAACAAATAAACTTTAGAAAGGAGGGGATAAGCCCTCCACAAGAAGCATAAGATATTTTTAATTAACCTATGAAATGTTGGGGGACTCGATGCCTCTAACAAGCAAAGGCTGTTAAGACAGCAAATGATTGATTACAAACCATACATTGTGTCGGTTCATGAAACTAAGATAAACAACAAATGAATGCAACTAAATCACTATGAAAATCTGGAAAATTGTACCATATTTGCCTTGAACTCAGGCATATCAGAAAGGTTTGCTTTTCTATTGAATCCTGCAAAGGTTAGTAGCTTCCTTCTGGACTCTAGCTCCAACTGGATTTCAGCAAAATTCTTAAGCCTATCTGAATCCTTCAAATAAAATATTTCAAATGCTTATGGACCTACATCCTTCGAAAGGAAAATGGTATGTTGGTAGTCCTTAAATATTTTCAGATATTACTTCCTGTTAACAATTAGATCCTTGGGAGCCATTCCAGTGCCATAGTAAATCTAGCTCTGAACCCATATAAGACAATGATATTTTAGTTGATCTCAACCTTTGGGATTTGAAACCAAAATCAGGGGAGTTCAATTGAAGAAAGTAATAGAAAGGTTGGGTATCAGCAAGGCAATGGAACATAAAAAGTAGTTGAACTAATGTTCTATGGAAAATGCACACAATTACTGATCTTAATAGTGAAACAACAACATACAAAAGATGAAGCTAGCAATAATACCCATGTGCAGCCCCTAATGCAGAGAGAGAGAGAGAGAGAGAGACCATTTTATATTCAATTATTTGATTATTATACACTGCCCAGTGAAGTAGTACTTCCATGACTAGCTCTGAACCATTAACCACCTCTTCCAACCACTTTATAAACTAACTTCTTGTATCTACCAACACCCTATCTTACAGAACTAATCCATACTTGGGAAATTTAGGATTATGAACAGACATGGGAGAACTTTGTGCATCCCTTGAAAATTGTAAAGAGTGCACCAATGTCCACTTTTTTACCTCAACTCATACAAGGCAATTTTTAGATGAAATTTTTTGCTCAATTTTAATACTTAGCCATCTTAATATTCTATTGGGAAGAGTTGGAGGACCTTTGTGCGCCACTTGCACTTGCCTAGACCCTCCAATCCTGCCTAACTGTCACATTTGGTCAACTTTGGCCTAGATGAACTGTTTTGCTCAATTTTAATACTTAGCCATATTAATATTCTATTAGGAAGAGTTGGAGGACCTCTGTGCACCATTTACACTTGCCTAGACCATCCAATCCTGCCTAACTGTCACACTTGGTCAACTTTGGCCTAAACCTTCAAATCCTGCCTACTATTCACACTTAAACTTCTGCATTTCTAAAGCAGGCTTGGAGGAACTTTTATCTGCACAGTTAAATTGTACGCAACTTTGGACAGATTTGAAGGATCATTGTGCACCACTTATGGATGATATTTGTGTTCCTAGACCCTCTTAGTCAACTTCTGTATTTTTAAGGCAGATAAGATATTCATGGTGGAATTACACAGCTTCAGAACTCCACCATATTTTGGATTTATGCAATTTGATTATTTGAAGCAGGCAAAGACTCGGAATTCTGTCATGTTTTTGGAGTCTGCAATTTTCATATGTTTGTGTGCCAAGACTCTCAAATCCTGCCTAATTTTCACACCTAGAATATTGCAATTTTCATATATTTGTGTTCCTAGATCCTAAAATCCTACCTAATTTTAGACTTCTAAGGTGGGCTAGGAGGAAATTTGATATGCAATTTTGATTATTTGAAGAAGGGAAAGACTACAGAATTCCACTATATTTTTACATTTGTGCAATTATAACTATCTAAAGTAGGGAAAAACTCAAGATACTTGCTGAATATTTTTGGACTAATTATTTGAAACAGGGAAAGGCTTCAGAAATACCAATTATGCCATATTTTTGGACTCATCATTTGAAACAGGGAAAGGCAACAGAATTCTGTCATATTTCTGGACAGATTATTTTATTATTTAAAGCAGGAAAGAGTTAAGAATTCTACCATTTCTGCCATATTTTTGGACTAATGATTTGAAGCGGGGAAAGACTTCAGAATTCTGACATATTTTTTAACAGTTTATTTTATTATTTGAAGCAGGGAAAAGCTTAAGAATTCTATAATATTTTTGGATGGATTATTTTATTATTTGAAGCAGAGAAAAGTCTCAGAATTCTGCCATATCTTTGAACAGATTATTTTAATATTTGAAGCAGAGAAAGGCTTCAGAATTCTACGATATTTTTGGATGGATTATTTTATGACTTGAAAGTTGAAGCAGAGAAAGGTTCAGAATTTGGCTATATTATAGATTAATTATTTGAAGCAAGGAAACACTTCAGAATCCTTCCATATTTATGGAATCATTGCAATTTCTATTATTCAATCAGGGAAAGACTTCAGAATTTAACTTCGAAATTGACAGAAATTTGTCAAAATTTAGATTATCATTTGGGACCGATTCAACTTAGTTGAGGCAATGCCTTAAAAGTAAAACATATATGCAACCACTACTCAACTCAAGTCTTATTTCTAAAACAATGAAATGTGCGGCTGTGAATAAAAAAAGGTGTGTTATCATCCCTAACTTCTCAATGCAAAATAAAACCTTGACTATCTAACATTTGAAGTACATGGTTCGTCATTGGTTACTCTTTGTTGAACCAGTGTAACCCATTTCAAAACTCCATTTTTATGATTGTTCCAACACTTGTTCGCTTCATGTCAACATCGCCATGTTCTGAAAGGGTGTTCAACCTGTCCTTATGTCCTTTCCTTTCAAAGACCTGCAACTTACCCAATTGTAGATCCAATTCCGTATATTTTTTATAAGATACCAATTCTGCTTGAAGACCCCAATACAAAAGGATGTGTTGAGAAATAATGATAACAATGTTGCAACAATTTACATTGCATGATATCAAAAACGATTGTTCCAATTGGGCAGTAAATTATGCATTCCAACTTCTCATGCTAGATTTCTGCAAACTGGCAAGAATGGTTTTGCAAGAAGAAATCCAAGGCAAATGACCTTTTACTCTCAAAAACCTGCCCTATGTAGCTCACAGTTACCAAAACATTCTTTTGTTTTTGATGAATTTCTACACCCAGTTCAAATGATTTAATTATCATAATCTATGAGAAGTATTTCGTTCTTGTTAACACTCTTTAAGCATCTGAAACTTTGTGGATGTCTATTAAAGCTACTGAGAGCAACTGCCTTGAAAGGAAGCTCCTCTGATTTTAATTTTTAACAGAATACTACCCATACCAACTACTGTCCCACAAAAGAAGATGTCCCTTTTCAATTCTGCAAAGCTACAATTATCGAGTTCACTGAGAAAATGCCTCATTCTTGCTGAAAAATTCATAATCATCTACTCAATATTCATCCATGTGCTTGCACAGCAGAATGGAACATGGTACAAATAGAAATATCTAATAATGCACAGAAGCTCCCAATCCCCTGCCAGGTGCTTGCACAGCAGAATGGAACATGGAATAAATAGAAAGATTTACTAATAATGCACGGCAACTTCCAATTCCCTGTCAAATCCAATACATTGAATTTTTTTGGAAAAACTTTTGCACCTTGACCTAGTTTTCCAAACATAGCTTATGGACACAAGATTTGAAGATTACCTGCACGGAATCATGTAAAAGTTGGACTCTACTCAAAAAGAAGATATAAATGACACCTCCAGAGTCCGCAACTAACAAATAATGATCCAGGCTCTTAAAAGTCTCCAGAAAGAGCTTCTCAGTTTATTGAATATAGTTAAATAAATAAATTAACATGCTATTGTTAATTTAATAAATAAATTAGGTTTTGGAAGTTATATTCCCGTAATTAGTTTCATATGGGAAAAATGGCTTTATAATGCCAATACTTTGTAATAGATTTGTAGTGTAATGTGAATGACTGAATTTTGATTCGAGAACAATCTCATTTTTTTCTCTCATTTCAATATGGTATCAAAGCTGGTTTGCTTGACCTCTTTGTTTGCCTTCCATTCGTTTGTCTTCATCCAAAGCGGTTCATTCAAGGGCCAAGCAGTGCAGACCACGTGTAACAGCCATTGATGTCCATCCACCATTCTTGCATTTTGTCAACACAGGAGCAGTGCAGACCACGTGCAAATCTGTGACATTCATCACTCATTTGCATTTCTTCTCTCTTTCCATCTTGATCACTCCTTCCATTGTTTTTCCTCCATTCTGTTCATGTTCATATTCAAAATCTGAAAATTTAATTTTAAAATTTTTATATCCCCCAATCTATTGCAAAAGTGTGTGTGGAGGCAGCATAACATTCTTGTAGATCATTCTCATTCCGTCTAACTATGCATCGATTGTTATTCTAGCGGAATATTTCTTTCCAGGTCCGCATTGTCTTTGTGGTAGCATTGTGATTTCATATCACCATTCTGATACAAGGTCCGAGGCATTCTATGTTCTGTCGACATTTCTATGGAGGTCGTTTTACTTCTGTTGTTCTCTGGTGCATATCTGAGTGTCGCTGCAAAAGGCGTGGAATAAGGAGATGTTAAAGACATTCATAGGATTCATCGATGTGGCTGGTCTGTATTTTGCACTCACACAATTGACACACAGAAATATATCTCAGAATCACAAATTTTTGTCAAGGCGTGTAGAAAAGAGGCGGTTAGGGCACACTGGAAAAAGCAAATAAGATACTAAGTCATATCGGGATTACTCCTGAAGACGTTTTATATCCAATTTTGTTTCGCATTCAACGGTTGGTAATAATGTTTGAAGAGACCGATATTAACTAAAGAAATACCATTCAGGAATCCTAGCAACGTCCGAATCGGGAGAACTCATGTTGGAGAAATACGGGACTTTCTCATTCAATCCAAGTTGACAATGTTTTACTGGCACCGTTCAAGATTCTATATTCATCGTGTTGGGTCTATTTATGCTGATCAGGCCACACATGGTATCACCTATTATCTGCCCACACAGTTGTGTTGTATCGGAACATATTAATAGCAGTACAGAGATCGCTACCATCATCATATTAATCTTTTGGGACGAGAGGCGTCAGTATTCAAGGACATGTTGAAGTGGCACATGTTTCTATTGTAAAAAGATAGGACATGTAGTACTAATTTCTAGTTTTCATCTATGTCAGTACTAAGGGGGGGTGTTCGAATTTAGTACATGACATAAAATAGTTAAATAAATAAATTAACATGCTATTGTTAATTTAATAAATAAATTAGGTTTTGGAAGTTATATTCCCGTAATTAGTTTCATACAGGAAAAATGGCTTTATAATGCCAATACTTTGTAATAGATTTGTAGTGTAATGTGAATGACTGAATTTTGTTTCAAGAGCAATCTCATTTTTTTCTCTCATTTCAATACCTCCTTCCCTCTCACACACACACACCAAAAGAAAAGAAAAGCAGGCAAAAAATTACATAAATTAAAGGGAAAGGATGCAAAAGGTTATGAAAATGCACTTAAACTTTAAGATAAGTGAAAAGCCTTCTCAGTTTCTTGAAAAACACATAATAAAAAGAAAAGCAATCCAAAAAGATTTACATACTGCAAATGAAAAAATCCCTCAACAATGTGTGCTAGTGATTGGTCAAGAGGGAAGTCAATC
>VDFB02188003.1:0-23501 GCA_007258455.2 Sequoia sempervirens | reverse complement strand
GTGTGGAAGGATGCATCAAAGTCCATCAACCACACATCTTGTGATGCATGTGTTGCCAAGGGAGTGGAAAAAGCTTCACCGTCATCCTAAGAGGATTTGTCAAAATTAGAATCAGAGGTATTCTTCTTTTCCACCTCACACTCCTTTTGAAATTGTCCTAGTTTTCTAGAGCTCCAACAGTTTCCCTTGGACTTTCCAAGAGAGATCTCCCACAGGATTTGGATCCAAATTTTTCTTGCTTCATGTCCTTGCCATTCACTTTCAATCTACCATGAACAACAAGGGCCTCTATAGTCGTTTCCGAATATTTTCTCTGCATCTCTTTAGAAAGTAACAATGCAACCACTTCATCCATCTTGAAGGTGGTAGTGATACTCCCAATGGCCATGACAAGGTGGTCCCATGAGTTTAGCAATGAACACAGTAAAATCATACAATGATCCTCCTCCTCCATCTTTACACCAGTGGAGTTCAATTGGGAAACTAGCATGTTAAATGCATTTAGATGGCTTGTGAAAAATCCTCCTTCCATTCTTAGAGATTACATTTTCATTCGTAGGAACAACTTATTTACTAGGGATTCAGCTAGATAAATTTGAGCAAACTTATTCCAAAGTTTTTCAGCAGTCTTCTCTTCATGGACATTTAGAAGCATGGAGTTGAACAAACAAAGTCTTATCGGATAGATTTCCAATCCATCAGATCTCAATAGTCTTGTTTTATGCTTGATGGCATCTTTCTAGATACAACAAGCCATAGATCTTGATCTACAAGAATGTCTTCGATCTTGAGCTTCCACAACTCAAATTTTTCTTCATTAAACTTTTCGATCTCTACTCCAGTTGTGTTAGTCATCTCATTCCTACAACCAAGTCACAAAAAATTCTTTGTAACAAGCTCCCACTCAAAGAGATCAGTAACAAAAACCCTGTACCCAAAAATTGGACCAAAATTGGCCATGCTTTGATACCAATTGAAAGGAAGCAAGGTACTATAATGTCCCCTCAGCCAGTTCAGCGTTTTGACGGATTAGCCTATCAACGGGTCGTCGTTGGTTAATGTGGGTGTTCCTCGTTGGCTAATGTGGGTGTTCAGAGGGCCTTGTTTTGAGAGTTTTCCTCTTCAAAGTTTTGTGATATTCAGGGTTTGCCTTTTGGAGGTGTTATAGGCTTCGTTTATGCACACTTACTATTTTTAGTAAGTCACATGGATGTTGGAGTCCAATCTTACTATTTATAGTAAGTCAGTCTAATGAGTAGAGGAAGTAGTGGGTTACCCTTTGGTGCTAGCAAAATTAATTAATGTTGAGTTTTAATGGAGATATGATATATTTATTGTTATTAAAGTGATTACTTTAATAATAATTAAATAATAAAGTGGATATCATTAATTGTATTATTCATTGAAAGGGGCTCCCACATGGAGTTATAACACTTGACAACAAAATTAATTTTTTTAATGTATTTTAATGTTTAAAAAGCCAAGAATGAAATCGTTCTTTTTAGGGGAAGTATAAAAGCACTCACAAAAAAACATTCATTATTCATTCATACTTATGCAAATTACCAGAGCTTTTTGTGTGGAGGAGAAACAAGGGTTTTTTGCTGCAAATCAATATTTGAGAATGGAAACTCTCTCAGATTAAGCATTCTACAAGTGTAAAATACCACCCAAAGATTGCTCATCAGGTGGTTGCATTTAGGAGTCACATTTGTGCAAATTGGAGTTGTTCATATTCAAATTTTCAGAGGTTATTTGCTTAGAATAGAAGATACTAGAAGGATATAGTTGTTGAATATCATTTATTGTTGATATCAAGCAAATAGAAGGAAACCGCACTATTTTCATAGCAGGTCGTACATTTCCTAGGCATGGCGTGAGGTCTCTAGGCCAAATTGCCTAGGGTTTCAACATTATTCTTTTACCATTTTTGGCGACTAGGTCTTGGCTATCATTGTGCATCATTTTTGAGGTGGAGAGATTTGTTTATTGAAGGTGGCGTCCAAGAAAAGGGTTTACCAGTTTGTTGTTATAAGTATTTTAGATTCACAATAATTCAAGCTTTGGTTTTCGAGTATGATATATAATTCTCAAGCATTGAATGAAATCTGATTTGATAGCATATTGTATTTTCTTTAGCAATTTGTTTATTTTGCAATTGTTTATATATATATTTCATTGCATCTCTTGGCAAAATCTCAAAAACATAGAAAAAGCAAAAAACCATAAAACCAAAAGCAATCAAACAGGGCAAAAATTCAGTTAGCAAATATCCATTTAGAGGGGGGATATTTCAGTGATATCAAAGAATTTTCTTGCCATCCTATGTTGAAATTTACATGATTAAAGAGCACATTCAGTATACCAGAGGTGCAGCATAGTGGGAACCACCACAGATACTAGAGGGTGAAACATTGTTAGGATATTTGGTTATTCACATGAATAGTTCTAGTGACAGTGAGAGTGTGACAGGTGCCATGGCAGATAGGGATAAAGGACAAGCAAGTTCAGTTAGTCCTACCAGGAGGCAATTTGATAATATGATGGACATGATGTCACAACTATTGGGGACTATGAGACAGTTTACCCCACCTCAGCAACCTAGTCATCCTGGTGAGACTAGTGCTATTCAGGGAGTTGGTCAGCCTCATTTGGCAGTTACAGGGTCTACTACTTTAGTAGGATCAGTCCTTGGACCCATGCAACCAACCTTTGCTCCTAGGGAGGCACCACAGGCCCCTGAGGTTCTAGTGCAGGAGCCACAAGTTATCACAACTGGTGATATTACATGCCACTATGCTGAGTATATGACCCTACCAGCTGAGATCAGAGAGTTGCTGACTCTAGACCAATTCTTGATTCAAAAGAGGCCTAGAGGGGGAGGTGCAGTTAGGACAGAGCATAGTGCACCATAGGATTCTAGAGATTTGCAGCAAGCTATGAGCAAGGTAGCAAGGTTACCTTGTCACACTTTGACAACAGTGATAATTCATTGCGAGGTCGTGGGTGCAGAAATTGGAAAACTATTTGTCTTTGAGACCAATGCTAGAGGAGGATGTGATTAAATTCGCTACATTACACCTAGATGGTCTAGCACAAGAGTGGTGGTACCATGGGTTGGTGACACTCCAACATCATCTTATTACCACCTACAATGAGTTTACTAACAAACTCATTGAGCGCTTTGACCATAAGGATCCAGAGTTGTACTTCAGGGAGCTAGCTCAGCTCAAGCAGGTTGATACTTTGGAGTCTTACATAGCAAAGTTCTAGAGATTGTCTGTGATGGTGCCCACTGTCATAGAACGAAGGTTAGTGATGTTATTCAATGAGGGATTATTAGAGCCTTTGCATGGTTGGCTCAATGCATTTTACCCACCCATTCTTCAAGAGGCCATGAGAAAGGCACGTAGCATGGAGCTTGCTGCTCCTAAAAGCAAGTTCCCACAAAAGTCTTCTTCTTCTTCTAGCAAAGATAACAGGTTTCGTCAAAAAATTTCTGATCAGCAAAAGAAACCAGCAATTAGACTTGATGATGAAACCATGAATGATCTAAGGAGGAAGAAGTTATGCTACAAATGTAAGGGGCCTTGGGAGAAAGGTCATAAGTTCCCTTTGAAGGAAAAGGCTAATCGAATGAGGTGGTTTTATGTTGATGATTCTAATTTAGAAAATTCTGATCAGCAATCTGATCCAGATGGTTGCGAGGCTGAAAATGCATTCGATGAGTCTGAAAAAGAGGTTGATGATAAGATTCCAGCAGTATGTCTCTCTAGCATCTAGCATGAGGGCTCTTTCAGAATTAGGGGAGTCTTGGTGGGTCAATGTGTGATCACTCTACTTGACACTGGTGCTACTCACAATTTTATTGATGGGGGATTAGTGGCCAAGCGTGGACTCTAGATGAAAGAGTTTGAGAGTTTTTGAGTGAGTAGCTGATGGTTTTACTCTCACGTGCAATAGGAAGATATCCAATGTTACCATGCGATTGAATGACTATGATTTTTAGGCTGATTACTATGTGGTTGGAATGGTAGAGATGGATATTGTACTAGGCATGAAGTGGCTTCATGCCATTGGTGAGTTCACTCTCAACTTGCACAGAATGGAGATGAAATTTGAGGTGAATGACATAAAACATGTGCTAAGAGGAATAAAAAATGGTAGTCTTCAGGTGATTAGTCTCAGGAGGATGGAGAGGTTGATCCGACATGACTAGGTGGAGTGGGCTGTAGAGTGTCCTTTGATGCCTACAAAGTTGGAGCAGCAAAAGGTGTTTAGTGATCCACCAGATATATAGGTTGTGATGACTAAACACAAAAGGTGTTTAGTGATATACCTCCTGGTAGACCTGCAGATAGGGGCATAGAACACATCATAGAGTTGGAGGAGGGTGCAAAAACCCGTCATGATTACACCATACAGGCATCGTAAGTGGCTTAAGAAGATGATATAGGAGCTACTTAACATGGGCCATATTCGGCCATGAAAAAGCCCCTTTGTGTCTTCCATAGTATTGGTGAAGAAAAAAGATGGCACACTTCGTATGTGCATTGATTACCATGCTTTGAATAAGAGAACCGTCAAAAATGGGTATCCTATTCCATGCATTGACAAGCTTATAGATGAGTTGCATGAAGCGTGTTTCTTCTGCAAAATTGATTTGAGATCCGGTTACCATTAGATCTAGGTAAGGGAGTAGGATACGGAGAAAACAACTTTTTGGTGTCATTGTGGACACTATGAGTTCTTGGTTATGCCTTTTGGCTTAACCAATGCACCCGCTACATTTCAGTCTTGTATGAATAGGGCATTCTAGCATCAGTTGAGTTTTTTTCCTTGTGTTCTTTGATGACATTTTCGTTTTCAACAAGACTTGGGAGGAGCACCTAGCACATCTGGGTAGAGTGTTAGATATTTTGGAGAGGGAGTCCTTATATGCCAAGGAATCCAAGTGTGCTTTTGGGTTGAAAAAGTTACTGTATTTGGGGCACTTTATCAGTGCAGAGGGTGTCCATGTTGATCTGGATAAGATCTGGGCTATTGTTGATTGGCCATCACCTAATAATCTCACTTAGCTTAAGGGGTTCTTGGGGCTCTGTGGTTTTTATAGACGCTTCGTCAATGTTTTCTCATAGCAGGCAACGCCTCTTCTTGACTTGACAAAGAGAGGAATTTTTGTTTGGACTAATTAGGCACAACTGTGTTTTGAGAGGTTCAAGCAGTTAATGAGTTGTGCCTGGTTCTTGCTATACTAGACTTCACTAGGCACTTTAAGCTTGAGTGTGATACCTCAGGTAAAGGTATTGGTGCTGTGTTGATGCAGGATAAGCATCCTACATGTTTCGAGAGCAAAAATTTAAGGGGTGCAGAGAGGAGCTACATCATCTATGATAAGGAAATGTTGGCCATAATGCATGCTTTGGAAAAATTTAGGCAGTATCTCATGGGTACTAAATTTGTTGTTAAAACGGACCAAAATAGCCTAAAGCATTTCCTCAGTCAGCGTGATTTGAATGACCGGAAGCAGAAGTGGGTTAGCAAGCTACAAGCATATGACTTTGACATAGTATATGTCAAAGGAAAGAATGTAGTTGCTGATGCATTATCTCGGAGGCCACATTTGTGTTCTATTGGGCAGATTTTAGTTGATTGGAGAGAGGGGATTTGAGCTGAATATGCTAAGGATGAGTTGGCTTTGAAGATTGTTGATGGTACAGCGTATGATGAGAGATACTCTGTTGTAAATGATCTTATCATTTACAAGGGTAGGATATTTTTAGTACCAAGATTAGTGATGAAGAAAAAGATTCTTAGAGCTTTCCATGATGTTCCCATGGCAAGACACCCACGATACTACAAAACATATATGAAAACTTGGGAACGTTTCACATGGAAAGGGCTTAAGTCTAAGGTTCTTAAATATGTGAGAGAGTGTCCTACTTGTCAGCAGAATAAATAGGACAACTCTTTTCCAGCTGGTTTACTTCAGCCCCTACCCATTCCGAATAAAAAATGGGAGTGCATTTCGATGGATTTCATCACGAGCTTACCCAAAGCCCAAAGCAAGGACTGTGTTTATGTAGTGGTTGATCGGCTCACAAAATTAACCCATTTCTTTCCTATATCAACCACTTATACTATAGAAAAAGCTGCTGATTTGTTCTTCCGTGAGGTATTCAGACTTCATGGGTTACCTTGAACTATAGTTAGTGATCGGGACAACAAATTTATGAGTCATTTTTAGCAGGAGTTGTTCAGACTTAGTGGCACTGAGCTTACTTTGAGTACCAGCTATCACCCATAGATGGATGGGCAGACGGAAATTGTTAATAAGTGGGAGGAGGGATACCTCAGGAATTATATAGCAGGGCAGCAGAAGGCATGGTAAAGTGGCTTCACTTATGTGAGTATTGTTACAATGCCACTTACCACATGTCTATCCATATGTCACCCTTTATTGATCTATATGGTTATGAAGCTCCTAATTTTTTGGATCTGCTTTTCGGAGATAGTAGAGTGTCAAGTGCCAAAGACTTGCTATAGGACAATTAGGATATTATGAAGTCTTTGAGGGATAATATTCAGAAGGCACAAAATCAGTTGAAGTAGTATGCAGATCAACATAGAGTGGAGTGATCTTTTGAGATTGGTGACATGGTCTACCTTATGTTGCAATCATATAGGCAATCCACTCTTAGGAAGAGTGGTGCTGAAAAGCTAAAGCCACGTTATTATGGTCCTTTCAGGATATCTAGGCGTATAGGAGAGGTGGCTTATGAGCTAGAGCTACCAACAAATAGTGGAATGCACAATGTATTTCATGTGTCTCGCCTCAAGAAGGTGTTGGGACACAATGTTATCCCCTCTATAGCATTACCAGCCCTTGATGAGGAGAGAAAGTTGATCTTGATTCTAGAGGCTATTATTGATTTCAGGTAGAGATGTTTGAGGAGAAGTCATCAAGGAATATTTGGTTAAGTGGAGGGATTTTCTGGTAGAGGATGCTACATGGGAGAGTGAGGATATCTTGCAGTGTCCAGAGTTGAAATTTCTTGGGGACAAGCAATTCAAGGGAGGGAAGACTGTAATGACCCCTCCTTAGCCAGTTCAGTGTTTTGACGGATCAGCCTATCAACGGGTTCTCGTAGGCTAATGTGGGTATTCAAAGGGCCTTGTTTTGAGAGTTTTCCTCTTTAAAGTTTGGTGATATTCAAGGTTTTCCTTCTGGAGGTGTTACATGCTCCGTTTATACACACTTACTATTTTTAGTAAGTCACTTGGATGTTGGGGTCCAATCTTACTATTTATAGTAAGTCAGTCTGATGAGCAGAGGAAGCAGTGGGTTACGCTTTGGTGCTAGCATAATTAATTAATGTTGAGTTTTAATGGAGATATGATATATTTATTATTATTAAAGTGATTACTTTAATAATAATTAAATAATAAAGTGGATATCATTAATGGTTTATTTGGCCTTATAATATATGACATTTAAATAACACAAGGTCAATTATATTATTCATTGAAAGGGGCGCCCACATGGAGTTATAACACTTGGTAACAAAAGTAAATATTTTAAATTATTTTAATGTTTAAAAAGCCAAGAATGAAATCGTGCTTTTTAAGGGAAGTATAAAAGCACTCACAAAAAAGCATTCATTATTCATTCATACTTATGCAAATTACCAGAGCTTTTTTGTGTGGAGAAACAAGGGTTTCTTGCTGCAAATCAATCTTTGAGAACGAAAACACTCTCAAATTAAGCATTCTACAGGTGTGAAATACCACCCAAAGATTGCTCATCAAGTGGTTGCATTTAGGAGTCACATTTGTGCAAATTGGAGTTGTTCATATTTAGATTTTAGAGGTTATTTGCTCAGAACAAAAAATACTAGAAGGATATAGTTTTTGAATGTCGTTTATTGTTGATATCAAGCAAATAGAAGGAAGTCGTACTATTTTCATAGCAGCCCATAGATCTCCTAACCCAGGCCGTACATCTCCTAGGCATGGTGTGAGGTCTCTAGGCCAAATCGCCTAGGGTTTCAACATTATTCTTTCACCATTTTGGGCGGCTAGGTCTTGGCTATCATTGTGCATGATTTTTAAGGTGGAGAAATCTGTTTATTGAAGGTGGCGTCCAAGACAAGGGTTTACCAGTTTGCTGTTATAAATATTTTAGATTCACAATAATTGAAGCTTTGGCTTCCGGGTATGATATTATGTAATTCTCAAGCATTGAATGAAATCTGATTTGATAGTCTATTGTATTTGCTTCATTAGTTTGTTTATTTTGCAATTGTTTATAAATATTTCATTGAATTTCCTGGCAAAATCTCAAAAACACAGAAAAAGCAAAAAACCATAAAACCAAAAGCAATCAGACAAGGCAGAAATTCAGTTTGCAAATATCCATTTAGAGGGGGGATATTTCAGGTACGTAGAAACAACTTTCTACACCAATCTATTAAGGGAAGATTGTGCACATTTTTGTAAAACTTTAAACAATTACTATAAAGAATATGCACATTACAGGAAATATAAAATAACATAACCATGGATAAATGCACACAACACAAGATGTATGTGGGGAAAATCCTTTCGGGGAAAAAAAACCACTCCAAAATCTTGCTCAATGTATTACAGTAAACCATTTGGTTACATACACTTTTATAGCAAGTTTTTTCCAAGAGTACACAAGTGTTTAATTTTGGAATAATTCCAATAACATAACAGTACCTGCAAATTAATCTCATAAATACATCTCCAATCCTAACACCTATTTTTATAGAGTTTACAAATGCAAATCAGGAAGCTTTCAAAATGAACCCCTCGAAAAAGCCACGTGGCATAATCTTCAACACTGCATGCATGCAAAACTTTACATTGCATGCATAACTCCTTCTTGCATGCAACATGCAAAACTCAACATGGAAAGCACATGCACATGCAAAACTCAACATGCAAAGCACGTGGACATGCAAAACTCAACATACAAAGCACCTGCATGCATGCAAAGGGACTACATGCACAACTCACACTTGTCATAGCAACTTTCTATTTTCGACTTTGTCATTGACTCGAGTTAACTTCAACAAATGGGGCCCACAAAATGACATCACTGGATGCACATAAATAACTATGTAGGCAAATAAATAGATAATCATGCTAGGAATTATCAAAGGTTGAGACACCTTATTCCTAACATGCTGCAACACATTGAAGAGCACAGGCTGCTCAAAGCACAAGCTTTTTAAACATTGGGTATTCAGACATGGACATCAATTAATCTACTTGGTAGATTTTGATCACTGCAAATATTCCTCTAAAGCATATAAACGACGAATTTGCACTTTCAATGATTGCAGGAGATCCTTTGTTGTTATCATAACCACCTTATATCCTTGTTGCTTCTATGTGATGTTTACTGCTACTTTATGTATCTATTAAATAGGCCTACAAAGGGAAGTGAAAGTTTGGTTGCACCAATGACATTTTGAACTTCCAGAATTAATACATCTATGACAAATAACTTTGGAAGCATTAAAACTTCCATATGCTTCTTGTTATAGTCCTTATGGATCTGGATCTTTGTATGTGAAAGATCTCAGCTATGGTGAGTGTATCATCAGGCGTGGTGGGATTCAATCGATGGCATATATGAGAGCTCCTATTCGACAACAAGTGTCTGTCTCAAACACAACTTTGAATGTGGAAGATCTGGATCTCTTTGTCACAGATGAAATTTTTTTGATATTTTTAATGAGGTTTTCCTGTCGTGCTGATTTCTGATTGAAGAAATAATATCATATTCCTTTCCATTATGGCTATGCCAAATATAGCTATTCACACGAGGTTATCCTTGCTTGGACATTATATAAGAGCGACTGATTTTTAGCAGAAAGAAGCCACACACAAGTACTACTGGATTGTAATTGTGCCTATTAAATAGGCCTTTAAAGGAAAGTCAAGTTGGATATCTGTTAAACCACCTAAATTATCAAACAAAAAAGAAATCTCAACAATGTAGTAACAACAATTCTAATCAGAGTGCCAGTGGAAACAATTATCTCCATATATATTATATCTAATACTAATAAATCTAATATTAAAAAGGTAAAAGATTTGTATTAACCTACAAAAACAAGGATTTATCAATCTGCCAGTTGTATCAATTAACTTTATATATAATATGTCTAACAGTAAAAAGGTAAAAATATTTGTATCACCCCTAGAAAACAAGGATTTATATTCAATGGTTAAATGCTTGATAGAATTCAAGTCCAACCAGTTGACCCATTTGTCTTTGTGTAAATAACATCTTTGTTAGTTTGTATTCTTAGCCTTTATGTTCAATTGTATTTTGGCATTAAATATGGAAATGAAAAATATTAAATCTTGACTATCTGTGCGTTTATCAGCATACTCAATTTGAGAGCAATCACATCGATGGTGGGTCTCTTGAAAAGGCAAGGAAAAAAATTGGAAAACTCTGTTTAACTATTTTATTTTGTGCTAAGGAGATGGGCATATGGTGTGCATACAAGGTACGTACTATGAAATATTTAAGTCCTTTATGCTTTTTGAGAAGTTTAATTTAATAGATAAATTTGTAATATGCATTACATGTTAAATCCTATTATAGTTAATAAAACTTCATATCAGGCTTCGGAGATTCTGTTGAACACCAAAATCAACAGTTTTGAGGGTAGTTCAGTATGCCATGAGTTTGTTGCTAACTCCAGCAAGCATTTTCTTCAGAATGCAGTCAATGTATGCAATAAATTTTTACCTTCAGGTATTTTTCTGATTGTTTTTGCTTTATAATTTCTTGGTGCAACGACGTTTCACTTTTGATTTTTTTTATTGAAGGAAAATAAAATTATTTGAAAATTGAGTTATCCTTATCTTGTTTATGTGTAATTTTAACAAATTATTTTGTTTGTTGTTAATATGATTTTGATTTTTAGCGTTACAGCAATTCATTGTCGATAGGTTTGTGTGTTTAAGAAAATTTGCTCTTAGTAATGTGCATTATAAGTAAGACTTAGGGCCCAAAAATCGCTAGACATTCAGGTAAAAGTTTCCAGCTCATACTAATGGGAAAGCTGATTGTGTTAATGTTCTAAATAAATATAGCTACTTTTTTTTAACTTGAGTAATTTTTTTAACTTAATTTTTTTTCTTTGTTTTTAATTTATAAATGGCCCCACATTTTAATAAAGTCAAAATATAACTTTATGACATGTACCTTTAAATAATTAATTATTATTAAAGCTTAGCTTTAATAATAATTAAAATAACATAACTTCTTCATAAATCATTATTTTTTAATTCCGTCAGTGCCAGGGGGTCAACCATTGTGTCCACTGTGCATCCATGTGCCTTTTGAAAAATAGTAACACTGGACTCTGACAATTGGGTGACTTACTATAAGTAGTAAGTGTGTGCAAATTGAGTCCAAACTAAATCCCAAAGGCGAATCCTCAATTATCCTAAGCTTTGTAGAAGAAAACACCTCAAAAGTGCCACTAGAGAATTAGACAACTCCCACTCAGGATCCTCTAACCAACTCCATTAGCCTATGAGGGTCAGATAATAGGCTAATCCAACGAGAAACAGAAGCGAGCTGAAAAGAGGATATTACACATCATTTACTTTCATAATGGTTGGCTAGCCGCCTGCAGTATTGTACTTTTCATTTCTAGTTTCCATCTAACGAGCCCCTCGCACAATATGCTCTCACCTTGCTCACATCGGGATTTTGGTGATCAAAAATTGAAGGGTTACCTTTCAGTTGGTTATGTTTATTGAGCCAACCTTAACGGGTGCAAAATTGTATGTTGAAAATAAAAATAAAAACTAAGGGGGATATTTCAATGGTATCAGAGCTAGTTTTCCTGCTAGCTTGTATGTCTCAATGATCAATTTGTTAGATGAGTGACAGAGAAATCATATACTACACCAAAGAATTGAAGAAACAACAGTATTAGTCCCCACCCATTCTAGATGTAGACAATGTCTTAGAGGTTTTGAGGAATAGTGGGAAAGTAGTTGAGACCATGGCAGATAGAGATAAGTGTCTAGCTCAGGATGAGGATAGAGACACTAAAACTGAGAGAAAGTTTGACATTATTGTTGACATGATGTCTCGGTTACTTGCTAAGATGGTTCAGCAAGTAACTCAGCCTCAGCAGAATCATATTGGTGAGAACAGTTTTGAGACAAATGGAAGGGATAGAACTATTGGCCAACATGTTGCAAACACTAGAGGATCAGCCTCTAGACCTCTCATTCCTACCTTTACTCCAAGGGAGGAAGTGCAAGCCAAAGCTGAAGTTCCCATGGCGGATGAAGTGAGACAGAATTACATGGAGTATGTTTCTTTACTGGCTGAAATCCGTGAGATCCTGACTTTTGACGAATACATGAATCAAAAGAAAAGAAGAGGAGACAGTAGAATGGAGAATTGTGCTCCTATGGGTCCTAGAATGGATTATCATCAAGCTCTTGGAAAAGTTACTTTGGCTCACTTTGATGGAAGTGATAAATGTTCGGCAAGATCGTGGGTCCAAAAGTTGGATAACTACCTCTCTCTCTCAGGCCTATGCCGGAAGAGGATGCCATGAAGTTTTCCACTTTGCATTTGGATGGAGCTACACACAAATGGTGGTATCATGGTTTGGTCACCCTTGGCCATAACCTCATTCGCACTTATGAGTTCACCAACAAGCTAATTGAAAGATTTGATACTAGGGATCCCAAAGTTAAATTTTGTGAGTTGGCGTAGCTGAAGCAACATGGCTCACTTGACTGATATATCGTTGATTTTGTGATGACCCACTACGAATGGGACAATCTCTATTCCAATTTTGCTTGATTAATTTTAGTTTGACAGTTAGGACATTTTGTCAAACATATTGCATAACATGTATGTATTTTGAGACATTCAATGTATAGTGCAAGAACATGATTGAGAATCAAAATTATGACATTCTATTTGTCAACTAGGTCTGATTTACAATATATGATTGCTCAGATATGAATATCAGACTTACACACTTCATAAACATCAAACCTTGAATGCAAAGAGCTTCCAGTTCTGTGAACAAACTTCAACCAAACCAAATACAATGCTAATAGAAGTTTTTGTGCTCAGAAATTAGTTACAATGTCACTCTTAAACGCCCAAAAATTATGATCAGACCTTTACAAACTCAGAAAGATCACTTGAATACAATATTACGCACCCCAATGACTATATCAGACCTTAACTCCACAACCAACATTGACAGTTTGACTGAAACAACAATTATTACATCAATTTCTGAGTGTATACTTGACTGATTGCAAACTATTATAACCCAGAAATGTACAGCTGTTAAGAGATTTAGTTCTGAGCATCAATCAGATACATCCATGACCAGATAGAGCTCAGAAATACACACAACAATCCTCAATCTCAGATTTACATATATATTCAGACCTGAATATTCAATAACAACAATTACAATGAACATAATCAACCTAGACCTGCACGTTTGAACCTGATTTGAAGCGCAGAGATGTATGCAGCAGTTGGAGGTTGAAAAAATCATTGTAGCGAATCACTGTACGTGGGCACTGTAGCATGAGTACTGTAGTGCGTACCATAGCAGCCAACAATTAATGTATTCCACAATGCATCAGCTCTGCTTTTTAATGGCTACCAAATAAAACTCGAGGTCTGCAGTTGATCAATCTTCAAACCCCTTTTAAACTTCACCAATTTGCACAAATGAAAGGACTGAATTATCCTCTCCTCAATTTGCAGCCCTTCAAGAGATCTTTCACTCCCTCAGTTATGCTATCAATAGGAAGTTTTCGTTTCCTATGATCAAAGAAGAAATTTGCGAAAGCCCTAGGCTCCACAAATAAAAATCAATCAAAATATTATTCATCAACTAGATGTCGAGAATGAGCTCTTACCTCTCTTTTTATTCTTTCATTAGGAGAGCTTAAACACCTTCCTAGCCAATGTGGGATAAAAGATTTATTCCCACATTAAATTATTCACTTAACGCACTTTAATATATTAAAGTGACTTTATTATTATAAAGTTACTTTATAACTTTATAATAATATTAAAATATTAAATAAATCACTTAAGTCACTTAAACTTTAATATCTCTTGATGTACTTGTCTAATTGCTAAGCCAGGAGTCAACTCTCCCTGTTCTCCATATGATTGGATGCCCGTCTAAAAATAGAAACCCTGAATAGTGACTTACTATAAATAGTAAGTATGTGAAATTGAGTCTAGAAACAGCTGCAAAGGGCCAATCAAGGTCGACACTGCCAATATGCTCTGTTCAGGTGTCTTTCTATTAATAGGAACCCTAACTCTCCCAAAATAGTGACTTACTATAAATAGTAAGTGTGCCAATCCGAGTCAAATAACCTATGCAAAGGCCAAAAATTGAATCCATCTGAATAGTAATGTCTCTAAATCACCGGTAACTGCCACAAAAGACCCTCTATCGATAACTATTAGCCTACGAGGGTCAAATGATAGGCTAATCCTTACGAACTCTGATGCTTGCAAAATGGGGACATTACAGATTTCCAGAGACTTTCTGTGATGGTGCCCAATATCACTGAAAAAAGACTTGTGGTATTTTTTACTGAAGGTTTGATGGAGCCTTTGAAGGGTTGGGTTAAGACATTTGACCCACCAACTCTAGACGAAGCTATTAAAAAGTCTAGAAGCATGGAGTTGGCTGCCCCAAGGCCTAAATTTTAGTCAAAAACCTTTGCCCATAAGAAGGATAAGACACATTCTTTGCATCAGCCCAAAAAGTTTCCTCCTAAGACGAATGAAGAACTTCATGAGAAGCCAAGGAAGGATGGTTTATGTTATACATGCAAGGAACCATGGGTTAAAGGCCATGGATGCCATGGAAAGGGTCTTTCACATTATGTGGAGGACTATTCTAATTCTGGATCAAAATCTGATATGTGAGAACAACAGTATGAATCAACAGATGATGAAGATGAGAATGCTCTAGAAGTGGAATGGATAGACCTTGGAAGTGGGAGCACATTGGCTCAACTTTCAAGCTTCCAAAAGAATGAATCTTTCAGAGTTCGTGGAGTGATTGAAGGGCAGCGCGTCGTTTCTCTAATCGACATTAGAGCAACTCATAATTTCATTGACGAAGGTTTGGTAGCAAAGAGAGGCCTCAAGACGGAGGAGTTTGAGGGTTTCAAAGTAATGGTGGTTGATGGATTCACTATGTCTTGTCACAGAAAGATATCCAACTTGTCTATGTAGTTGGGCAACCATGAGGTCAAAGATGACTTCTATGTTGTTGGCATTGGAGATATAGATGCAGTGCTTGGTATACAATTGCTGCGATCTCTTGGAGAGATCACTTTAAATTTGTAAACTATGGAATTGATGTTCCAATCAGATGGGAAGAAGGTAGTGTTAAGAGGAATGTCTAATGGAGGTCCTTGCATTGTGTCATTCAAGAGGATGGAAACGCTGATTCGTCATGACCAAGTAGAGTGGGCAGCAGAGTGCATGATCTTACCATCCGATCCAATGGAAGATAAAAGACACTACCATCTTGACATTTAGTCATTGATCACCAAGAAGAATAAAGTATTTGGTAGTATACCTCCTGGGAGACCTCCTTAAAGAGGGTATGAGCATGCCATAGAGCTCGAAGAAGGAGCTAAACCAGTCATTACAACTCCTTACTAGTATCCAAAGAAGCAAAAGGATGAAATTGAGAAGGTGTCATTAAAGAACTCTTGGATATGGGTCACATTTGCCCTATAAAGAGTCCCTTTGCTTCAGCAGTGGTGTTAGTCAAGAAGAAGGACGACACCTTATGTATGTGTGTTGATTACCATGTGTTGAATTAGAAGACTATCAAGAACTGGTATCCTATTCTTAGGATAGATGAGCTCATTGATGAGCTACATGGGGCCATGTATTTGTCTAAGATTGATCTTAGATTAGGTTATCATCAGATACGGATGAGAGAGTTAGATATTGAGAAGAGATTTAGATGTCATTTCGGGCAGTTGGATTTTTTGGGCAGCTCAAAGTGCCTAGTGAAGTCTAGTACAGCAAGAACTGGGCACGAACTCATAATCTGCTTGAACCTCTCGAAACACTGTTGTGCCTAATTAGTCCAAATAAACACTCCTTTCTTCGTCAAGTCGGTAAGAGGCGCTCCCTGGTATGAGAACCCCTTGACGAAGTGTCTATAGAAACCACAAAGCCCCAAGAATCCCTTAAGCTGTGTAATATTCTTGGGTGGTGGCCAATCAACAATAGCTCGGATCTTATCCGAATCAACCTGAACACCCTCTGCACTAATGATGTGCCCAAGATACAGTACCTCTGTCAAACCAAAAGTACATTTGGACTCCTTGGCGTACAGGGACTACCTCTCCAGAATAGCTAACACTGTATCTAAATGAGCCAAATGCTCATCCCACATCCTGCTAAAGACCAAAATATCATTAAAGAACACTAAAATGAACCTCCTCAACTGATGTTTAAAGACCCTATTCATACTAGCCTGTAAAGTAGTAGGAGCGTTGGTTAAGCCAAAGGGCATAACCAAGAACTCATAGTATCCACAATGACACCAAAAGTTTGTCTTCTCTACATCGTGCTCCTAACCTAGATCTGATGATAACCGTATCTCAAATCAATCTTAGAGAAGAAGCACGCTCCATGTAACTTGTCAATCAGCTCATCAATGTGTGGTATTGGATATCTATTTTTTATTGTCCTCTTGTTCAATGCATGGTAGTCAATGCACATACGAAGCGTACCATCCTTTTTCTTAACTAATATGAAATATGCCCCTCAGTTTTTTCCCAAAATTTCACAACATAAACCAACACTACCCCAATGATTAGCGTTAGCTTCCAAAAGATAATCAGAACTGAATGTAATCTTCACCAAGAATGTTCACCAAGATCCTTTGGAAGGTGAGGTGATAGCATATGGCGATGGAAACTAAGCAACAACTGAATTTGAATTACAAACTAAAATGAAGATAAGTGGTGATCCAACCATAAAGAATTCCAATACCACTTAATTAGTGGGGGGAAAGATGTTACAATGGTTTATTTCTCCACACTGGCGGTAAACCATCCAGGGGTTACAATGTTGCTTAAATGCAAAGTAAATGCAAAAATATGAATGACTGGAATAGTACTACTAATTCTTAGCCTTACAATGCAAATTATCTGCAAATTATAAAGATTTTTCAATAGAAGTCTACTCCAAAATAGCAATAATGATTACACTATACTTTTGATTCCAATTATGAATTGAAACATCAGAGAAATAGAGCATAAAACATAAGTATAAAGGTCTGATATGAAAAACCTACAAATTAAAGTTGAGATCCGCAAGCTAAGTCTTCAACAAAATGCTTCGAATCTTAAACAACCTTTCACCAACGCACATGAAACTGAAATTGGAACACCTTCAAGGCTGGGTGACCTTGATTGAACACCAACTTGACTCCAATCACCACAAAATCTGCCAAGCACACAATTTGAAAACAGAAAAACAAGGGATGACCAAGGGAATGGGGCGACCTTGTCTATAAATTCATATACTTGCCTAAAAAATATGCAAATGAACATTTAGGTGCGCCTCAAGCAAAGGAGACTATTGAGTAAATAGTAAATACCCACAACCAAAATAAATTCACTCTAAGAGCTGCAAGTGAAAATCAACTTCAGCCATTGAATAACCAGCAAGCAATACCATCATCAAATTGCCTTTTTCTTCCATAAAACTCCACCAAGTCATCCCATAAACTGAATTCAACACTAATTAAGATCAAGGCAAGCAATGTTTATGAACTATACAATGGAAGCTACCTCAAAAAGAAAGCTTGAACTCCAAGCAAAGCTTAGATAGAAAGTACGACAAAGCAAAGAGTTCGACCTCTTTGATAAAATCAAGAACTCCAAAATAAATTCTGTAATTGTAGCAATAGGGTTGCCTAGAGCATTAAGAGAGATAGGAAAAACACCCACAAGCAAATAAAACTCTTGCAATGACTTATATCTGTAAATCTCCTTCAAAAATTTGAAAACCAACAAACATTGAAACTAATAAATCATCAATAGCTTCAACAATGAAGGTCATTATGCACTTCGGAATGAAGCACACTCCCGATTGACCATCTAGGGAACCATAGTTTTAGGCCCAAAGAATGGTGTAAATTGCTAAGCTTCCCCTTAGCTGGGTTCTAAATTCAATCCAACAACATTTCGATACAATTAACAATGGATGCCAAAATGAAGAATTGAAGCCTCCGTTTATAGAATTTGCAGTGACTCGTCAGTTTCCCAAGATGGACACCTTTTCTCCTTTGATAATATTTTAAAATTTTAAAATCACTTTCCTCCTTTCACTTTTGGTGTCCCACTTCTAGGAGAAAATAATAAAGTTTAATAATATTTAAATTCTATATCAAAGTGGCGTCCCAACTTTAGGAATATTTTCAACCTCTTAATGAGGCGTCCACCCTCAAGGTCCCCCTTTAAAATGATTTTAAGTTGTAACGCTAGGCCAAGGGTTTATATTAAAAAAATATAACATTAATATCTCAAAATAATCCAATTCTTCAAACTTGTGCTTCTGTCATGTCCCCTTCTCAGTGACATCTCTCAGAGGACAGGATTGGCCTATCACACGACCCTCGTAGGCTGATTGATTGGATAGAGGGTCACTTCGGAGCTTGGCTCAGCTTCAGTTAGCAGGAATTGATCAGTGGTCTTTCGTTCTGGCTCGATTGGAGGCTTTTTGCAGAATTGCTATTTTTAGCAGTTCCTGGCAGGTAGTGTGGGACCCCTACTATTTTTAGTAGTATGGCTTTGGCGGCATCCGGAATCACTTCAGAGTTCGTCAGCATCAGACGGATCAGAAATCAGATGAGTAACGAGGAAAAATATTAATATTTAATTATATTGATTAAATATTAATTATTTAATGTTTATAATATAAAGTTATAATTTAAAATTATAACTTAAGTGATTGCCTTGAGGGGTGCGCCCATCATCAGAAGGGGCCAGTTTGACATTTAAATTATATTAAAATATTCAGCTGAGAACTATGGAGAAATTAAAAGAATTAAAAGTGAATATTTTAATGAAACCCTATTCTTGAGGAAATCGCACTTTTCAGCCTTAAGAGTTTTTTGCCTTGGTTTCTGAGCCATTATGTGATTATTGAGTTTTGAGACTAATCAAATTGATCTGAGCCTGAGACTTTAGGGTTTCGTGTTCGAATTCCTTGGGGAACGAGCCATCTCCAGCGGAAAGCAATTCAGAGAGTGTGCAATATCACTTGATCTATTGCCAACAGAGGTTTTCTCATTCAGAGGAGATCATAGAGCTTCAGAGGATTCTTCATCTTCAGTGCTATTCAGTTGCTTGCATTCAGAACACCTTCTATTCCTTCAGGCGCATATTTCTTGATATTCTGGAGACTGGAACTTGAGATTGGAGGAGGCCGTACAATATTAAATGCTGTTTCTGACAGGCTGTACCTGCTGTCAGGCCGTACCTGTTCAAAAACACGTGTTCCTTTGTCTTGAAAGAAACGCCTTTGAGATCCACTTTATACCTACTTCATTGGAGGCGCCTATCATCTGGAAGTTAGCTGGAAACCCCGTTCTGAGGGAGATCAACATTATTTATTTCAGCCGTACAATTCTGTACCTTCAGTTGCAGCAAATACCAGGTTCTTAAAATATTGCAAATTCATTGTTTTAATTATTGCATGTATCTGGGTATTCCTGTAATCGTTAGAGAAGATCAAATAAAGATACTGGCACTTATATTCTCTCATTTCCAGAGCTATTTAAATTTTATAGAATTTATTATCATTTTTCCAAGCAAGCCGTACTTTTCATTTATTGCATTGAAAATCCAAAAATTGCAAAAAAATCACAAAACTTCAAAAAAACTTCAAAAAACGTCAGAAAGACAGTCAGAGGCAGAAAAAGGGGAAACTAGGGTTTTTACAGTGGTGTCAGAGCTAAATCCTGCCATCCTTAGGGTTTAGCCATCACATGCAGCCAGAGGAATTTGATACATACAGGTATTATACACGCAGACGTGCCTTGATTGAAAGGCAACGCAGTTTGAGCAGCCAGTCAGGAAACATGGCTGACAGGAATGATAGGGCTGAGAGAACAGATATACCGAGGACAGAGATCCCACAGAATAACAGGGATCAGGATGATGCTGAGGTCTTGCTTGCACTCAGGGATATTTGTGCAGGTCAGCGACAGTCGACTGAGGTATTGCAGCAGTTGACAGTGGCACTACAGAGGTTGGGTACTCCGAGGAGACCGTCACCACATCGTGACGATGACAGGAGTGAGGCAGGATCACGAAGAGCTCCTAGGACAGTGTCACGGACAGCAGATAGGCCTACTAGGCTCATCGCTTCACGACAGATCTCGATGAGGCTATACCGCATGAGGATCGAGGAGTTGCTTCGGTCGACTACGGCGGGCGCTGAACGAGGAGTGGAGCGATACCCGCAATGAGAGGTCAGTTTTCTCGAATCATTGTCACCTTCGAGACGAGCATCATAGAGGTCAGCCGTGATTGGAGACCTCCGTGACATCAACAACGACGGAAATACGCAACAAACAAAGCTGAATTTGCGGATGTTCGGGATGGTGGAAGTGCTTAAGATGACGCCCCGCTTCTGATTATTAGCAAGCTTGATACATTTCTCACCTTGCGTCCGATGGCGGAGAGAGACGCTATTAGGTATGCTACATTGCACCTCGAGGGAGTAGCATACGATTGGTGGCACCACGGCATGGTGACCTTACAGCACGACAGGATTACTACCTACCAGGAGTTCGTGGATAGATTGGTAGAGAGGTTTGACCGGAAGGATCCGAAAACCTATTTCCGAGACTTAGCACAGTTGAGGCAGAGTGGCAGTCTCGAGTCATATATCAGTGATTTCCAGAGGCTATCCGTCATGGTTCCGAGCATATCAGAGAGGCGGTTAGTAGTTCTTTTCATGGAGGGTTTGACCGAGCCACTGAGAGGCTGGATCAAAGCCTTTGATCCTCCGTCACTACAGGAGGCGATGAAGAAGGCACGTAACATGGAGTTCGCAGCCCCGGCAAATAAATTTAACTCCAGAGGTTCTTCATCGTTCAGAGATAACAAGGGCTTCAATAAAAACAAGGAGAAATCAGATTATAACAAAGATAAATCAGATTATAGAAACGATTCAAAAGGAAAATCAGCCTTCCCACCTTTGGATCGTGAGGCCCTGAATGACCTTCGCAGGAAGAAGCTTTGCTTCTACTGCAAGGGACCGTATGATGCCAGTCACGATTGTCCTCTAAGGCCTAAGGGCAAGGCAAATCGTGTTATGTGGGCATATTATGAGGACTCAGAATCAGAAAATTCTGATCAGCCAGAGCATACAGATGATTCAGAGTCAGAGGCTCCAGAGCCGAGAGTAGAGATAGAGCCCGAGCTTCAGGTACAGGAGGCCCGTCTGTCTAGCATCCAGCAGGAGGGTTCTTTTAGGCTTCGAGGTGTATTAGCAGGTCAGAGGGTCATTACCCTATTGGATACAGGAGCCACACATAACTTTATAGATGCTAGATTCGTTGAGAAACGAGGACTCATTACTGAGGACTTTCGAGGGCATCAGAGTCAAAGTGGCAGATGGGTACACTTTGAGATGTGAGCGCATGATTAGAGACCTCCCTTTACGCCTGAACAACTATGAGTTCAAGGCAGATTATTATGTTGTTAATATGGGAGACATTGACTTGGTTTTGGGAATGAAGTGGTTACACTCATTGGAGGAGGTCACACTTTGTCTCAAGGATATGGAGATTCGTTTTGAGGTCGACGGGAAGACACACATCCTTAAGGCAATACGGGACAGCGACCTTAAAACAATTTCCTTTCGCCGAATGGAGCGGCTCATGCGTCATGACATGGTAGAGTGGGCTGCAGAGTGTCATCTAGCACCTTTACAGGAGGGACAGCAAAAGACAGAGTATCATCCGGACATCCAGCAGTTGAGAGTCAAGCATGACAAGGTGTTCAGTGATATTCCGCCAGGTAGACCTCCAGACAGAGGGATAGAGCACATCATTGAGCTCGAGGAGGGTGCGAAACCCGTTATGATAACTCCTTACAGGCATCCGAAAAGATTGAAGGATGAGATTGAGAAGACCATAAAGGAGTTACTTGCTATGGGTCACATTAGACCGAGCAAATCACCGTTCGCCTCTTCTGTTGTATTGGTGAAGAAGAAGGATGGAACGTTGCGCATGTGCATTGATTACAGGGTCCTGAATAAGAGGACAATTAAAAATAGATACCCGATACCGAGGATAGATGAGCTTATTGATGAGCTCCATGGTGCCTGTTATTTCACGAAGATTGATTTACGGTCGGGTTATCATCAGATTAGAGTCCGTGAGTAGGACATAGAGAAGACAGCCTTCAGATGTCATTGTGGGAACTTCGAGTTCGTAGTGATGCCATTTGGGCTCACTAACGCGCCAGCCACCTTTCAATCTACGATGAACAGGGTATTTCATGCATTGCTGAGGAGGTTTGTGTTGGTCTTCTTTGATGACATCTTGATATACAGCCGGACTTGGCAGGAGCACTTGGCACATTTGGAGACAGTGTTGAGCATTTTGGAGAGGGAGTCCTTGTACACCAAGGAATCCAAGTGCGACTTGGGAATGACCGAATTGTTATATCTTGGTCATATTATCAGTGCTGATGGAGTGCGCATGGATCCTGAAAAGATCCGCGCCATTGTTGATTGGCCCACGCCGGCAAACCTGACGCAGTTGAGAGGGTTTCTCGGTTTGTGTGGATTCTACCACAGATTCGTGAATGGTTATTCACGACATGCAGCCCCGATGACAGATTTGATGAAAAAGGGGGCCTTTGTTTGGACTTCTGAGGCACAGGAGTGTTTTGTGAAGTTCAAGGAGTTGATGACCACATGCCCTGTTTTGGCACTACCTGACTTTACGAAGCCGTTTGAGCTTCAATGTGATGCATCAGGTGAGGGCATTGGTGCGGTGCTTATGCAGGACAAGCACCCTATAGTTTATGAGAGCCGCAAGCTCAGAGGACCCGAGAGGTTGTATAGCATATACTACAAAGAGATGCTCGCGATTATGCATGCTTTGGCAAAATTTAGACAATATCTTGTTGGCAGCAAATTTTGCATTAAGACTGATCATAACAGTCTGAGACACTTTTTAGGGCAGCGAGATCTCAATGACAGACAGCAGAAGTGGGTCAGCAAGCTGCAGGCTTATGACTTTGATATTTCATATATCAAAGGGACACAGAACGTAGTGGCAGATGCACTTTCACGGAGACCGTACTTGGGCACTATGGTTCAGATTTCTGAGGATTGGAGGCATTTGATAGTGGCAGAGTATGCC
>VDFB02188002.1:0-24330 GCA_007258455.2 Sequoia sempervirens | reverse complement strand
GTTATGGTGGAATAAGCCAAACGAAGCTCTTCATTTGCTGCCTTGGTGTCTTCTCTATACAAAGATTTTGTGTATCTGCTGTGTCAGGGAGATAGGTAGCAAAGTCAATTTTATTTCAGACTACCCATCTGCTGAATCGCCTCCTTCAATAATCTGTCACTGTGCTGATTTCAAGGACAAATGCAGTCCTTATAAGATGTTACAAGGAGTGGATTTCACTGTTGAATTTATGGAAACCCATGACGTGATGAGAAGAGTCCTTATAATAATCATTTTCAATGTAATTGCTCTGCATACTTGCTTGATGAATGGAGCTTAACATCTGCAGATTTTCTGCCTTGAAAGTTTCTTAAGCCTCCCGTTAAATCCAATCTGTGCATAACCTGCAATTAGTACATTTCATGAGACCCCATTTCTATAATGCAATCTGTCTAACAGTTCGTATGCCTTGTTTAGGCGTCCACATACTTGCATACCCTCCATCAACATTTACTTGAAAGTTTCTAAAGCCTTTTTAGTAAATAAATATTAGGGAATACCACTTGGCATTGCTTAACGAACAACACCTTGCGCTAAAGCGTCACGCACTCACAAATCTTGAAAGATTTGTGGACACCTTTTGGCTGGAGATTTCAACCAACGTTTCTATAATGTACGTTCTTATTTTTTTTGTTCTATCTTTTGTTTTGAGTTTCTTTGGTTAGATACGTTGTTTTAGGGTTTTAAATTTATTTTTAAACTTGTAGTTTGGTTTTTAGGGTTTTGGTACGGTTATAGTTGAGTACAATTTTTGTTAGAATTTCCAAGCTTTTGCAGTTCGTATTAACCAAAAAGAGACCTTCACGAACGAATTTTGGAAAATAAACTTGTATTGATTTCAGGGTTTTAATGCAAACAATTTTAATTTTTTTCATTTAATTAAAGAGCTAACAGTTCGAAACAGAGGGCTACGTACAAAACAAATTTTGGAGAAATGATTTAGCTTTTTTTTTAGGGTTTCAGTACTATCAGACTTTGACTACTGTATATAGATGATTGTGTTTCGCCCGAGTTGTTAATTAGAACTAAGGTCAGTAGGTTTTCGAGTATCCATAAGACTTTCTTTTCATATTATTTTCTATTTGTGCTATTAATTGGTTTTTACTATTTTTGAACAGTTAATGCTTGAGTGGTGTCACTCTTTAGGTAAAAAATCCTCTTAAGAATAATGTGATATAAAGTAAATTGACCTGTACGGTGAAACTGTTTAGATAAAGTACACATTTGGTGTCATGGATGTTCTTTTTCCTTTCTCACATATACAGTTTCTCTAGATTCCTTTTTCCTAAAGTTATGAACTATATAAGCTTGAAGTGGCTGATAATAGATATTTAATGTTTTGAATTCTTTGGACAATTGGAAATAAATAGCACTTCTTATTATAAAATAGTAGAAATGGCAGTTGGATGGTTATTATAAAACAATATGATTTATAGTTATAACATTATTTTTGGAGAGTAATTTTATATTATAGTATTATATTGAAGTGATATAATATTTCTAGAATAAAACGAAAGTGATAATAAAATTACTATTGTAATAGGAGTTAATATTATTTTTAGTATAAAGAGGTTATTTTGAGAGTAAATGTTAATATTATTATTCATGGGTTAGTTATTTGATGTTAGTAAGGTAAAATTGAGATTAAAAATTGAAACTTATAACAAGGGTTAATTTGGGAGTTAATGTTAATATTATCTTTAATTGGTTAATTATTTCATATTATTATTTTTATTTAGATAGAAGTAATTTTAGTAAGGTAAATTGAGATTAAAAAAAATAATAAAAATAAAAATGTTGTTAAAAGTGAATATATTCCCGTGAAAATGGTAATCATTAAATGGTTTAAATTGTTGTCTAATATTAAATAATATTGATTAGATGGTCTAAACTCGGGTTAAACATTATCATCAGTATAAGCTTAATGATTTAGTTATAATGTTTAGATGAGATAATTAATAATATTACCAATGATTAAATTGGTGCCTTTAAAGAGTATATGATGGCCATTTTTAAAGAGTTATATGTTGGGATAATATTATATACGAGAAAGATAATATTATTTATGTTTAAATTGAGGTAAATAAATAATAATAATAATAATGTAGGGTGGAAATGTGAATACTCAAGGGGTTTCACCCCATGTATAAAAATATAAAATAAAATAAAATGTAAAATATTGGTATTAAGGAATATTTGAATTTTGAGTAAAATAATTGTATTATTGTAGAAAGAATTAATAATAATTATAGTGGTAAGATTTGTAAACTATAACTACAAAAAGGGTTGTATCGTAATGGGATACAATTAATGGTACACATTATATTTAGTAATATTTACATTTTTAATTATTATATATTGTTAAAATAAAATTTATGTAAATTTTTATGTCACAATTATATACATTTGTATCATTATATGCTTTGGTGTAATTTTGACAAATATATATGATACAAAATGTTGCTTTTGTGTAATAATCCTAACATAAAATTTACATTAACAAATGTTTTCTTTCATGATAAATCCATTAAAGAGTATCAAAACTCTAGAATTTTAACAAAATTGATTCCAAAATAATAGAAAAAAGACAATTTTTTATTCAGGTGCCACACAGTTCTAATGCAAATGATGTGAACATAATAAGGAATGTATTTCCTTTTATATATAACACCTACTCTATATTTTGACAAAATGTAACTAAAAACCTTGATATGTAGAAGCACATTATTAGAAGGTACAATAAATTGTTTAGAATCTGGAGACAGGTATTGAGATTGTCATTATTTAAATCTTCACAATTACACTCTTGATAACTTCTTCACACAGCCTTCACACAAATATAAATGAAATAATATGGAATTTCACTTTTATATAGCAAACTTAACATTTTTTTATTACAAACAACATAGTAATAAATTTAATAAAGAAGATAAAATAAAAAAATAAATTTATTTATTTATTTAAGAAAAAATAAAAACTATCTTTAATATTAATAATATATATGTAGTCTTTATTTTAATTAACTTCAATTCATGGAACTTAATATAACAAATACATTTTTTTAATAAATTCCAAAAAATAAATTATTATTAAAAAACAAATACATTTTTTAATATTAATAAATGCGGACATTATAATTTGACACTGTCAAAACAAATATAACACATTAATAATAATAATAATAATAAAGTTCTACTTATTTATTTTTATTCTATTATATATATAATAAAAGACTGTTAAATAACTCTTCTATAGTTTCCCTATTTTTTATTGGATTAACTCAGCAAGGTAATAAAAAAATTGTAGTAATATTTTTTAATTTTGCTTTATTTTATTAGTCCATAGATTATATATAGTGTTAGATTTGACCTAGGAATAAGTTTCACACCTATGGCTCATATAGTTCAAATATACATCCTCTAATAATTATAGTTAAATTTATCTTGGTCCGGGAAAATTCATCGCTAACAATTTACCAGAAGAAAATTCACCACCAACAATTCACCGCCATGGAAAATTCATCAACAAAAAACTTACTGCCAACAATTCACCAATGTTTTTAAATATATATTACACAAGCTTTATGAATTGTGAATGATGAATTTTACTTGGCAATGATATTCATCTTGGCGGTGAGCTTTTTGTCAATGAATTTTCCATGGTGGTGAATTTTTCCTTCGGTGAATTGCTGCCTTGAATTTCGCGGATGCCAAATTTACCCATATGGAAGAGATAACAATATGTTTCAAGAGGAAATCAATTTATTTCTCATTCACACTATATATCTATTTTTCCCTCCATAAATTGATATTCATTATATTACATATAGCCAACACATCTTTCCAAATTTCCATTTTATTTACACATTACTATTTATTTAATAGAGTGTATATATATTAATGCTTAATAGGCATACATCTTGAAATATGTACATAATAATCTCTATCCAACTTTACGTATTTGAAAATTTAAATTTTGCTCGCATTTTCCACATTATATGACTTATATTATAAAAAAATCATTTTAGACTTATTGGAATATTTTATACACATCATTATGTCCTTTATTTTTCAAATTAATTTTGACAAATAATGGTTATAATTTGATGGCTTAAGGTAAATAGTATTATGGGAAATAGTGTACTTGGTTATAAATATTTGTTTGATGCTCACTTGGTAGGTGCCTTACAAATTTTAACCAAAGGGGCCTCCTTTAATATTTTCTATTGTGAAGATTGAATTCCTTGCCCTGCGTAGAGTACTTTCCCTTATTGTTTTTTCCCCCAATGAAGTCCCTCCATAGGAGTGCTTGACGTATATCAAGAGATTGGTTCATGGGTTTTTGTCGAATGTTTACTTGATAGATTATTATATTCCTAAGTAGTATAGTGTGATTCATGGTGTTTAGATATGTGTGGAAAAATTAGGTAAATGAATGATGTTGATAAACTTTGGAAATGTTGAATTATTGGGTAGACAATTCTTCTCCCATTAATTACATCACTTTATATCCTCTATATTTCTTTTCATTGCAATGCATAATTTTATAGACCTTAAACTAACACACTTTTCATGTTACAAAGATTAGGCTTACATGTGCTTGAATAAATGTACTTTCTAAAAAAAAAGTAGTGGGTGGAATTTAATAATAGTTATGTATATAGATTTTGGATTTAATTGTCCTGCTTCCTTATAGTTAAAAGGAAAATAACATCATGAATATAATCGGAATTTTAATCTATATTTATATTTTTTGAACTTGATTATGCATATAAGAAAATTTGTATGTTTATTTATTGGTCTATGCTATTTTTTAAAAATTGTAGTTTAATTTTAAATCTATTCCTTAGATAGAATAATTTTTTTTTATTTTTTTTAAAAAGCTATTTTTTATTTGTTGATCTAAGTACAAATATATGACTAATTCAACTAATAAAAGATCTCCCTTCATCAATTCCAAGCATGCTCGTAAAGATAATCATTATTTCATTTTATAAGCATTCCTCAGTGAAGATTTTGTTTCCATTATGGTTGTCATTTTCCCACCCCATTTCCAAATGTCCTTTTACAAATCACACACATGCAACTTTTATTGTTATAAAATAATCAAAGTTGTTCCTATTAAAAAACTCCCCAGGTGATGGAAAACTTGCACCCACTAGCAGACATTATCATGATATCTAGCAGCTCGTTTGAGGGAGACATTACAGGATCAAAAGCTAATGTTGCTCCTCCCTCACCTTCAGACTCTTCTTCTGTTATTTGGAGTGGCGTCTACAAGAGCAATGTTGCAGTCCTCGCAAAGAACATTGTGAGAGGTTGTGAAGAGACTATTGAAGATGCTAAAAAGACATGTGAAGAAGCCTTCCAAGTGGAAAACCATGACATTGAGATGGTGCAACAGGCAGTCCAAAAGTTCCATACAACTTATTTTGTTTTGGATGCGTATTGCGACTTCCTTCAAGCAATGAAATATGATGCATTGTATGGAATGGGAAATGGTACTAGGATTAAGGAAGATTTTCTAAAACTCCTAGCAGACATAAAGTAGATTGTAAATAGCTTGCTTAAGATAGCTACTTGTTTTTTGTGGTGTTGGGGACAATCGTTTTTCTTTTTGACAAAACATGACGACAGCAACTTATGATTTTTTGTGAAGATGGGGAGCATGCCTTCCCTCTTGATATAGAATGTATACAATGCCTACTAATCATCCAACCCCTTCTTTTTCCTAGCACAACAAGTAGTAAAACCTTATATCTGGTGTTGGAAAATCTATTGTGTAGTGGGAAGAATGTACAACTCCTTCCCCCCCACTCTACTACTTTTTCCTTTGGTCCTTTCCATTGTACATATGCATCAACCAATATGGCAATTGACTCGATGTTTCTATGTTTTACTTTTTTTTCTTCTTGACTTCATGTATCTTGAATCTATTCTAATTGAACTATACACATGTATCTTTGAGCTGTTGCAATCAAAACTATACATATTCCATGTATGCAACTGACTAAAAATTAGTATAGGTAATAGTAAATTGCATAGAGAGTATCTATTTTTCCTTTCCTCGCTCCACATAATGAGGTAGATGTTCATAAAAAAATGTGCATAACTAAATTTTTCCTAGCCGTGTTGCTACTTGCACCTGTTTCAATTTAGTTGCTTGGCTCTTCTTTGGACTACTCGACTTTATCTACCAATAAGTTGCTATAGTTTGATGAAAGGGTTGTTCTATTGACTCCTTCGCACAAGCGCCTTACATCCAATACATTTGTGCAGGATTCTCTCCTTGCCTTGCACCATGGCAAGCTTGTTGACTCCAGATGCAATTAGATTGATGCATGGAGGAAATGTCACTTTGGAACCTCATGTCCAAGTCATAGCTATCTCAAGTTTTGGCTTTGAATATACACACAACAATCGATATAGGTTGGAAATCTCTAATGGTGTGCACAAGTAGAAAGCATCATTACCAACTAAGTATAACTCCTACATAGAATCCAATGTGCTTTTACCTGGCTCCATCGTGCAACTGAAAAGATACAGCTGTCCTCAAATAGCTAGCACACGGTATGTTTATGAACTAACTTCTATATGGCACAAGAATAAGTGAGACCTACTCTCCTCTTAGATTTTGTTACTTATACTTTATCTCGCTTTGAATATTTAGGTGGATTGTTATTGTCGACCTTGAAATTGTGCACACAACACATGCTATTGTTGGGGAGCCAGTTTTCCTATGCACAGAAGATCTTGAACAACTTGGGCGCTCAACAGGAGAACCCTCTAGCTTGGCCACATCTTCAAAAAACCTTTGCGTTCCTGAAAGACTAGCTCCTCGACATCTACTATTTGGGGTCAATCCAATCCTATCGAAGGAGGCACCACTGACAATAACGCCTATCAAAAACTTGAATCCATTTCAACCAAGGTGGACTATTAAAGGTCGTGTAACTGTGAATACTGATATACGTAGCTACACCACACAGAAAGGAAGTGGCCATATCTTCACCTTTGATATCATAGATTGTGAAGGAACTGAGACACGTGTGACATGCTTCAATGAAACAGCTCACACCCATTGTGATAAAATTATCGAAGGACCTACATACACATTTTCTGGAGGCACAGTTCGACCTACTAATAGAGTCTACAACAAGCTTAATAGCGGGTTGGAAATTTCTCTTATGCCTGACTCAAGGGTTTCCCTTTGTGAAGATGATGATTCCATCCCTAAAGAGCACTACTCTTTGACACCCCTCAATGCATTGGTAAGCAAAAGCAACAGTTCAAATGTTGATGCAATTGGAATTGTCACTTGTGTACATCCATGCACCACAATCAGGAGAAGAGATGGGACAGAGGTCGCAAGACGAACCTTAACAATTCTTGACATGTCCAACACAAATATAAATGTTACTTTATGGGGGGCGTTAGCCGAAAAGTAGGGTGCACAGCTGCACGAGAAATACCTCATGCGTGAATCGCCAGTTCTTGCTATTCGAAATGGGCATGTGTCTGAATTCAATGGAAAGGTGATCAACACCTCATCCACTACAAAACTATTGATAGACCCTCAAATAGAAGAGTCAGAACAGATTAAAACATGGTTCAAAGAAAATGACGCTACCATTCAGGCTTTGACTACTAGCTCCTTTCACATGCCCCCACCTGCTAGAAGACTGATGATCAATGCCATTCATGAAGAAGCTTGAAATATAGCTCAACCTCTACAATGCATGTTGGTGGCGACAACATGATTCATAAAAACTAACTCATTTTGCTATCCAGCATGCCCTTCCCGCTCAAGTAACAAGCCTTGTAAGAAAAGACTATCACAGACAAATGATGGAAAGTGGTTTTGTGCAAAATGTAATGCAATAAGTGATACCTATGACTATAGGTATATACTTCAAGTCAAGTTGCAGGACCACACAAATATAATATGGGCAATTGCATTCAATGAAGGGGCGACACAACTCATGGGCATGCCTGCAGACAAACTATATAGTCTACAATTTGATCAAGCTGCTAATAGAAATGTGGAGGAGGTGATTAGGAGTGTCTTGAACAAGCATTATGTATTCACACTACGTTGTAACCTTGAAATGTACAATGCAGAGCAACGCTTAAAAGCAACCATTGCCAAGGTCGAACAACTAGATTACATTGAAGAGAATAGTTTTTTGCTCAAAAAAATCTAGGAAATCTGCAATGCAAGGGCTCCTCCCCCCATTGAGCCCGTTGTTGTACCATAGCTTGTTGTGGAACTCATAGGCTCGCCCTAGCCATACTACATAGCCTAATATAGTTGCCATGCTCTCTTTACAAGTGTAACTATATGACTACGGATGGTATGCATGGCAAAAAAAACTCATGTTGTAAAGAACTATGGCAATATCCTTTTTTTCTAAAAAACTATCATGTTAATGCCTTTAGATGGATATAAATATGTAAAATATTGTGTCTCTTGATGTACAAAAAAATGCACATGTTTGTTTAGAAGCTTACATATGCACCTTTCTCTTGTACCTCCAAATTGTGTTCCTTCTCATATTGCAACATGCATTCGTCAACCAATGAGGAATATCTTTACATTTTCATCTACATTTTGGCTATGTAAGCATTTTTGTTTCATCTGGTTTTGCTATGCTCTTATTCCTGATCTACCCTGACGTGTCCAAACCCACATATGGCAGACTCCTCAACAGGGAACAATGCAAGTGACCCATATAAAAAGGAGGTAAGAAGACAACAAAACTAAGAAAGAAATCGGGCCTACTATGCTCGCCATAGAGAAGAGATAGCTACTTGAAGGTGACAAAAAAGATTGCATGAGAGTCAAAATAGCCCCCAACAAATAGAAGCCCTGAAGACTACAAGACTGTGAGAAAAGTCGAGCTTACTATAAGCGTCATAGAGAGGAAATAAATGCAGAAAAGCACAATAGATCTTTACAGAAACAAACATGCCTATATCAACATGGAACAACATGCAACAACAATGATAACTTCATGATGGCAATGAAATTTTTTTGTCAAAGAATAGATGCACTGTCCAACTGAAAAACATGCATTGTATGCAAGGAATGTTACCCAGGCATGCACATCCATTCATCAGGTGCTAACGCAACTTGTAAGAGATGTTTCATTGAGAGAGGCATCCATCGGTTCTCTGCACTCAACAACATGGACCCAGGAGAGCAACTGTTTGTTTTGAAAAGACTCACCCAAGTGGAGGAAATGCTCATTGCTAGAATCAGCCCAGTACTACAAGTAACCCACACTATTGGAGGCCAATATAGATATAGTGGCCACACAATTAGCTTCCCACAAGATATCACTGACATTTCAAAAGTGCTTCCACGAAGAATACAAGAGTTGGACATTCTCATAGTTCGAAGATTGCATACAGAAGGTCATTATTATGATTGTTATGTTAGTAGAAGTCATATCAGAGATGCGTTGCAATACAAAGTCAAATATGACCCATACTATCATGATGTTGCAATAAGTTTTGAGCACTTAGAGCAATTTCCTGAAGCAAGAACAAACATATCGAATATGCTACATACCGTTGAAACCAATGAAGACATGGTCGTTCCAACTAATGAAATTGACTCTGATGGGGATGATATTGAACGCAGCACAGTAAACACATCGTCATTTATGGCTAGACTTCCAAATAGATGCCGTGAGTTAGAAATTATTAAGAAAACATTAGACCTTGACGACAACACAAACAACATTATAGACTGGCCTGAAATAAACTCATCGCCAATAAATGAATACAATACTGAGGGGTTGCTGGATATGGCATTTCCAACACTCTTTCCAACTGGAGTTGCACTACAAATGCAACCACGAATTAGGGAAGTACACATGCATGAGTATGCACTCCACTTAATGAGATTTCATGACCATAGATTTGGAAGGCATCCAAGGTTCTGATATTTCATGCTTAATCTTATGATGCGGCATTGTAGCCAAGGGCTTGCTGTAGTTTTCATTAAAAAAAATGCAGAAGAAAACATGCCAACCACTATTGAGGACCTTCGAGCACACTTGAAAAACTTACCTGACACACAATTAGCTCAAGAGATCATGCACTTTGGCTCTTCAATGCGGGGCACAAGACCATATTGGAACAAATGTCATGTTGAACTAACAAATATGATCAACCAAATAGGGTCTCCCACTCTATTCTTCACATTAAGTGCAGCAGACACAAAGTGGCCAAACCTACAATGTTTGATCTCGGATGGTCTGCCGGTAGGAATGCAAACAAATAAACAACGCTTAGAAAATGTAGTCAACAACCCCCACACCACATCATTGTACTTGCATCAACGATTCACAGTGTTTCGTGAAGAGGTAATTGAGAAACTCCTCAATGCAAAAGATTACTGGTACAGGTATGAATGGCAGCATCGTGGCACTGCACATGTACATGGATTCCTTTGGCTCTATGATGCACCAAACATGGATAAACTTGATTGGGATGACAGTGTAGCAGTTCAACAGGCTAGGAAATTCTTTGACAGGTATGTCAGTGCTTGGAATCCCCGTGCTGCATCAGCAAGAAACAACTTGATTTTTTGATCTTTCCAAGATGATCCTTGCTTACTAGACACAACACAAATATTTGCTACAGACCCCTCTCATGACTACGAAGAGATCATAAATCGTGTCCAAAGGCACACAAAATGCAGAGAGGGGACATGCTTGCGAAAGAAAGGGAAAAAGGTAGAATGTCGATACAAAGCTCCATGGAAAGAGAAAATTATATCTACCCTATCACGTGACAACTGTGGGACAAAACAATATGAACCTGCACGAAATGATGATAGGTTAAACATACACAATCCAGAAATGATTTCAATCTAGAGAGCCAACATAGATTGTCAACCTGTCATCTCACGAGCAATTGTTCTAAAATACATTGCCAAATATGCATCAAAAGCAGAGAGAGCATCTGAGACTTGTACTGACATGCTAGCAAGAATATCTACAACCCAAAAACTAGATGTCCCAGCCCTCGCAGCATACCAAAAATTCATGGCAGAAATCGTGGCAGAGCGTGATATTGGAGCACAAGAAACATGCCATATGCTTCAGAAATTGCCGCTTAATGTTTGTAATCGACCTTTTACATCTTTGAATGTTGGACGCAAAATGTTCCATCGAATAACAAGAGGTCCACATGAAAGCCATCTACAACCTAGCTACCTTCAGTCGTACATTAATCGACCTCCAGAATTGGAGACAACAATGCTACTTGAATCTGCACGATCTTTCTCGTACTCTGCGAGTCGCAAGGGATGCAAGTGGAAAGAAAGAAAGGTCAAAGCGATTGTCAATGTTTTCCCAAAGTTCTACACCATCCCAGACGAGGACTCAGACCAGTTCGAAACTTTTTGTTGGAGTGAGCTCCTGCTGTACAAGCACTTCTGAAGCTTGGAAATCGACATAGGGATAACTAAGGATACAATACTTGCAAATTGGAAGCAAATGAATACATCCAAATATGATGTATGGCATGTCCCGCGCATCGCCCTGTCAGATGTAAACGTCGACGATGCAGAATCAGACAGTGAAATTGACATGGACAAAAGGGACATGCTAGAAATGAATGAATGGGAATTATTTTCTCAAATGGGCCCCTCAAACAACATCAGCCTAAATGAGCTTGACCTGCTTGGCAGGCGTGAGTTTGATAGCAACTACAGATGGGAACAACTTGCATTGCCCCAAGAGCTTCATGAAATTGCCACACAATTTATAAACATGGAGAAAGCATGTAGCCATGAAAGGCATGCTCCAACTAAGTATGATGTCCCAGACTATACATTATCTTCCAAACAAAAACTAGCACTCACACATATTATCAACCATAGCAAGCATCACTCAAATAAACCATTGCACATGATTATTCAAGGGACAGCAGGTACAGGGAAATCATACTTGATTGCTCGAATAAGAAAAGCACTTGATAGTTACAATATGCACCAGCAAAGCCAACTACTCACATTGGCTCCTACAGGGGTTGCTGCATTTAATATACATGCATCAACTATACATTCAATGCTTCGAATCCCTGTCAAAGAAATGCACCCATTGCAAGGACAATCATTAATAACATTTCAGGAAGAGATGAAACACATAAGATATATATTGATTGATGAGATGAGCTTCATAGGACCAAAGTTGCTACTGAAGATAGATGCAAGACTACATGAGGCCTTCCCGCATCGACAACATCTTTATTTCGGTGGGGTGTCAATAATCCTGATTGGTGACCTTGCACAGCTCCCGCCTATAATGGACAAGCCTATTTACACATCACACTCAAATGCAAAAACACTATGGGACTAGTTCACGACCGTTGTCACCTTAGACACAGTGTTTCATCAACAGGGTGAGACTCCATAACAAAGACAATTCCGCCAACTATTGCAGAACATACGCAATGCAAAAGCATCACAAGAGGATTGGGAACTTTTAAAAACATGCACAGATAAGCATCTCACCTCTAGCGAAAAAGAAATGTTCGACAATTCAATGCACTTGTTTGCTACCAATGATTTAGTTAGACTTTACAATAGAAGAATGTTGGAATTATTAAACCGTCCAATTGCAATAAGTGCTGCAACTACCACCAGGGCTGAAGCAGATAATGCAACTACTGATGAACAGCTTGAAAAGCAGGTATTGCTTTGTAGAGGGCAGCGCATCATGTTGACAACCAACATATGGACACAAGCAGGCCTTGTAAATGGAGCTCTAGGTGAAGTTGTTGAGATAGTTTACAGCCTTGGTTCCAAACCACCAGATGTTCCACTTTATGTTGTGGCAAGGATCGATAATTATAGTGGGCCAGCATGGAATGCAAATGACCCCAAAAGTATACCGATAATACCTGTATCATTGGGCAGTCGTAGGCAAATTCCACTCACAATGGCATGGGCTATTACCATACACAAATCCCAAGGCCTAACACTATCCAGAGCAACTATCGACATTGGAAAAATAGAACGACAAGGACTTACATTTACAGCTATATCCAGAGTGAAATCGTTGAACAACCTTCGTATTCAGCCAATGTTCTCCTTTGAGAGATTCTCAAAAATGCATAACCACCCATACATAACTATGAGAAAAGAAGAGGAAGCCTGATTACAACAACTATCTCTAAAAGTCAAGGTGCACAACTCTTTTCCCTTTCTCCCTCATGTCGCTCCTGCTTATTCTTATATCAGCAATTTCTCTTTTAGAAATTAAATATAGATGTATATTTAATAGTTTTTATAATAAATTGAACATGGAGCAATCATTGTACATTTCAACAAATAATGTTTCCACCTAACCATTCCATTTCTTTTGCTTTGCAGGCCTTGAAGCCAAATGGCATATATCATAGCCCCTCACCATCAAACACCAACAATTGTACTGTATTTTGTCCAAAAAAAAGTTCTAATGCAAAATTGTTCACCAATATTTTGACTTTTCATAGCACACATTTTGTATATCATGAACTACCAACAAATGTACTTGGTCCAGTTGAGCTATAATGTTCCGACACTTCAACCATTTAAGATAATATATTGTATTGTTCATCCACTTGGCATGTTCTACTCTACTTGCATCCCGCCACCCATTCACATTCGCTACGAGTAATTACTCTTGCAAAAAACCAAATTGCACTTTCCCCATGCATTCTCCCCCCTCTCTGCCCTTCGAATACACTACCATAGTATACCTTCCTATCGGCGTAACCCTTGCGCCTTGCTAAGGTGCAAGCGCTAGTTATACCCTAAGAAAATCTAATAAAAGCGGAGAGAAGCCGCTATTAACATGAATATCAAAAGTGTTTTTCCATTAAGCGGGACATCACTATGACATAATCTCATACAATAGCTCCCATGTTTTAATTTTTCCAAAATTCATTTTATATAGATAATTTTGGCGGAGTTAATTGAGTTATAGGATACAATGACATACATTAGTATATGGATATTCTATGTCAATAAATGGCTATCATAAAACTGAAATCAATTGAAGTTAGTTTTGTAGGTCTTTATGTGGGCGTAAAACTCACTTGGCCAACTCAATGATGTGGACCATTATGATGTTGAACGGTGGCAAACAGATTTAAGCGTGGCACAAGTATTTTGTAACTTGTCTTCAAATTTTTACAGAATTTATACAAAAGCGGCACAATCGTTATGCGTACAATGGTTGGTTTCTTGATCTATAAAAAGCTGTGTTAATGTAAGAAGTTGAGCTAGTTGTACGAAATTTTAATGGAGCTTAACATGATTGGAATGTTTTCTCTTCGTCTGATGATCTAATTAGAAACACAAATTGAGCATTGGTGGTGCAATTAACCCTAGGAGATTGAGGATGGAACTCTCCATTGAACATTGGAGGATGCAGTCAATTTTAGAAGATATAAAGTCTTGGTCCTCCTAGGAAATCATGGCTAAGAACTAAACATTGGTGTATTGGTCGAGCCTATAGGAGATATGAGGATGCAATCCTGTGCTACCAGCTCATGAATGAGAACTCCACGAACTAAAGAACTAGAGGTCCATACTCACCGCCAAGTGATATTTGGCAATGAAGTTGTACCAGTGTGAACATTACTTGGAAGGTGGGCCTGAACCTTTGGTCTCCAATCAACCACATTTGCATCCCAACAATTTAGTATCTGAAATGATGAAGTGATTGAGTTGGTTGTGTGGCATCTTAAGGATTTCTAGAACTGATAAAGTTTGATGATCCATAGTATATGGACAGTGAATCCAACCTTCTTAATGCATTACATCCATGGACTTGAATAGGACCATGCACTAAGGAATTGTCATTGTCATTGCTATTGCTATTACCTTCGCCATCGCCATCACCATCTTCATCATTCTAAGTGATCTTATGATCATGAAATTTGTATCCTACCATTAATTTAGGAAAATTCTCCAATATGTGTGTGATTTGAGTTGCAACTTCGTGCATTTGTTTAAATTACTGAAACATATTAATCAGCTTACCTAGCAACCCTAGATTATTGAGCTCTTCCTCTCCCATTTATATATTATACTTTCCATTTATCTATTACATTTAGATTATAAATTCAAACATCTTTTAAAAGTACAATAGTCAAACCAAAAGACCTTATAGATTCATAGATGAAAAAGAGAATAAAAGTATAGTATTAAAAAAATGTCACAAATTAAATTTGAGTTCAATAAGAACTTTTTTCAATAGAATGTCTCAACAATAGTCTAATTTGTATCACCCTTTTTTTGGTATAAAATTGGATAACTAGAAAACAAAAAAATACAAATAAATTGCATAACTCTGTTGCTACAAGGTATGGAACATACTTCCTCCTCACCAATCTGTTTGATTTCACAAAATCCAATATCTCTATAATAAGAAGCATTTGTAGCTATTACTAATGTCTTATATCCTTTGCATACTCTTTCACTACAAAGAGAGATTGCTAATTAGAAAAAAGAGTCCTAAATTGAATGGAAAATAAAGCAGTAATTTCTATATCTCTTCAGTGGATCTGAAAACCTGTGAAACTTTTATTTTCTCTCTTTCTGAATAAACTTTATTCGAAACACACAGAAATATCTATTGTATACCATGAAATCTAGCCTCACACATAAAATCATGAAATCTAGCCTCACACATAAAATAATAACTCCAACAAATTGACTCTTTGTGGAAGTAATTTTATTCCCACCTCTATGATTTTGTAGGGTTCTCAATAATCACTGAATTCTAGATTTAAACATGATATGCGTATTAGTCAAATAATCGAGCATAAAAAGTACATACTTTATAATCAAAGAAAGTTAAAAAATAATTGTCATTACAGAAGCCAAATAAATGCAAGCAACTTAAACCATTTCACGTATACCACTGTATTGCCCAAAGTGGTTCAACTTGATCTACACCCTCAAGCATTAAATGTATCTGTTTCTCCTAACTCATAGTAGACGCTGTGTTCGTTTCTATATTGGCAGCTTCCTTTACACTATAGAAATCACGGGCAAATGGAATTTATTTGTACGAAAAAAGAATATCCCTATGTTTTACAAGCATGTGCAAGCCATTCATCAAGTTGCAGGCAGCAACAACATCAACAGTCCGAATAGACCTAGAATTGGATGATCTTTTTTCATACAACTTTATTTGATGTAAATACTTGTAATTGACTAGCTGAATCTCTAAAAGGAAAAAATGAGTAATTGTATTTGTAACATTATGTAAATATTTAACTAGTATTATCTATTAATCGTTGAATTGATTATAATGAGAGTGCTGGCCTCCATATGATCGTGGTCCTAGGGGTTGCAATTAAAGGTTTTTTATATGCCTAAATTTGAATGGAAATGCCACATATTTCAGGGCTCTAAAACACCACAAGCGTATATAATATATGTGAAATATTGGGAAGGGTACAAAATTTGTATATTCTAATAATATTTACTTTTCACATTATATAAAAGTATTTGTAGAGATATTAGAATGACATACATAAAGGATACTAGAATGAGACACATAGAAGATATATAAAATTATTTTTTTATAGAAGGAAAAAAATAACAATAGATAAAAGAATAAATATGTAATACTATTTATTATATTTGTACAATATTAATTCATGTATATAATTAATTTTGACTAAAAATATTATAAGTAAAATTAATATTAATTATAGCATTATATTTATATTGAAGATAGATATATTTATTTCTTTCAAGTACATAATTTTAGTTTTTAATTGATATTTCTTTTGTGACAATTTTCATTATGCTCCCACAAGCATTATATGGAATGAAATATCTTTATTTCAAGAGATGTGATATTTGTAAACTCTACAATAATAAACTAGAATAAAAATAGTATTTTATTATTTGATGTACAATTATTTGTATTAGGTTTTATCATCTCATGAAACAAAATCATGGGTCTTACATGATCTTATTTATTATAAAGATAAAATGTGTGTAGTTTGTATGCCAAAAAGATGAACTGGAAAAAAATACTTTGTTAAAATATAACTTTGTGTTTCAATGCTTATCTTCATATTCTTTTTTAATATTTCTTGTACATAATAAAGATACCATGTAATCTATTTTGTTTTATTAAAGTAATGTAACATCTCCAAGGGAGTTCTCTTTATATTTATAAGTTTTATAGTAGTGAAGATGCATCATGTTTCTATTTGAACTTGTTGATTAGTGCTTGCTCGAATTGATCCCAATCATCTATTGACAAAAGTGCTAAGGATTGGTATCAATCAAGAGATTTAGCTTTGAATAATGGAGTAACTAAAAATAGTGTAATAATTTCTTTTTAAAAATTGTTATTCATAACATTCACAATATCATGCAAGTTTTTGATATAGGAAAAAATGGGTTTTACAGGGACCCAAAACCACAGAGTTTACAAACCACAAAAAGATAAATCAACATAGTACCCAACAAAAAGAAAGTCGTGGAAAAGAAAACATTAAGGACAATAGCCATGAACCAAGAGAGGACAAAAAGCCAGCCTAAAGCCAGCACCCAACAAAGCCTAAACTAACTTAAAGACTTCAAAGTTTTAGCAACCTCAGCTTCAAGGTTGTACATCTCTTGGGTAACCTACTTAAGGTTTTGGATCTCCCGAGGTGAATAACTTGCTTTTATTTTCAGGTTTGCTCTAGTCCTTTTCGAAGGACCAAAATCCTCCTTCTTACCTTTGTCCTTCCCAGCTTCCAAGTCCATGAACAATGATCCCTGTTGAATATTATCCATCTTTTCCACCATAGCACTCAAGATGGTGGAATTTTGTTTAACAACTATGTGGCTATGTTCCATAATAGTTTTCATAGTATCCCTAATTTTTCCTATTTCCCCTTCTAGCTGTTTGACCTTGTTCTCATTATCCTTCTTTATCTTGTCCATAAGCTCAACATTTCTTTGAAGATGTTCAACCAAAGCCCTCTTCTCATCCGTAGTCAACAAAACACCAGTAGAATTCTACGATATACCTTTCACTTCCAAATCATCCAATTTGCCAGTGAGAGCCCTATTTTTTAAATTGAGATCTTTAATCTCATGAAACACCCATTTTATTAACCACTCCTACAAATTAACCACTCTTCTTTTTTAGCTGTCTCATTTACTGTGAGTCACCAATCTTCTACCTCAATCACTAATTTGTAATGGGTACTAGCCCTTCTAGTTTTATCTAATCAAAACAATGCTTTAAATAGGTGAATTATCATCACAATATGTGATTCAAGATAGAATTCCACCAGCCTTGAATTCTAGATCATCTCTTGTAGATAATTTCAAGTTCTAAGTGACTAGTCTCACCAAAAGTGTTTAGGAGATATGAGATGGCTTGTGGATGCCAGATAGGATTTTTGAATCTAAAATCTCCACAACCAAAGAGAATTTCTATGGATAAATATAAGATAATGGCCACACATTTGAAAGGATGTTGGATCAATTTTATACAAAATAGATGGACAATGCTAATCAAGAGTTAGGTTTTTTCTTTATCATTCTTGCCAAACATTTAATGTGTATAGAAAACATAGTTCCTATGTGCAAGAAGAATGGAAAAGATATATTTTTTATATAATTTATTAACCTCAACAAGGCCTTTGAGAAAGAAAGTTGTCATATTCCATCTATGGATGATATATCACAAATTAAGAATAGTTATGAAATTTTTTCTCTCTATGAGGGTTGCATGGGTTACAACCTTATATTGGTGGACCATCACAATAGACATAATACTACCTTTGCAACCAATTGGAGAACCTTGTTTCCAAATTTCATTTATATTTTTAAATTTGGATGCTAATTTTCAAAGAGCCATTGATATTTTATTTAAAGAAATGATTGGAAAATACATAATCATCTACTTTTATGATCTTTTGGTCCATTCAGAGAATCTAATCTTTACATTGAAGAACTAAGAGTACTACTACTATATTTTAGAGAAAATTGGGTATTTTAAACCCAATAAAATAAATATTTGGAGTATTTAAAGTAAAAATCATCAGAGGTATCATCTTTGAAAGAGGAATTTGTGTAGATCTTGAAAGGTTAGAGGAAATTCAAAAAATTATTACTTTCTAGAAGCAGAAAAGAACCCAATTCCTTCTTTAGGAAAATTAACTTCATGCATTAGCTCTTTTATAGCTTCATTAAAATTATCATACCATTAAACAAAATGCTTGTTAGCATATATTTGTTTTATTACATTTTTTAGTTAAGGTGGTTGCAGTATGTAGTTAGCAATTTAATTAGCTGATAATTGTATCTCCACATTTCTCCATAGTTTCTCAATTGTAAAAATGACTCTATACATTGAATAAATACAATAAATCAAGCATATTTCTCTAATATTTGGTATCAAAAATTCAAGGGAAAATGGAGTGATGTTTTGGAAATCAATGACATGAATGATTTGAAGAGTCCACGGTGCATGATAACTAGTAGCAAATGTGATCTCATGCCTATGTTGCATGGTAGTCAAAATGGGGGTATAATACAGTCTTACCACAACTCTGGAATGAAACTGTGCCTTGCACATTTGGAGATTTCTTAGAATATACACTAGAAAAAAGCCATCTAGCCACAACCATATTCAATGCATACTCATAATAGATTAACATATGTATTCCTTTTTCTCTAATTACTAAAATGCTCATGTGTTGTCTTGAATGATGTAATCTTATTCTTATCATTTGCATGGAATGTAGCTATGTAGAAGGCATTTTTACTAAAGCATAGGCGAGCAGAGCCATCCCTGAAACATCAGATTGTATAAGAAAATGAACATGCATATTTTACATTGTTTCTAAAGAGTTAGATAACGAAATCCTAATGTTGTTAGTGAAGATATGGAAGGAGTTAATATATGTGGATATTGATGAAGACAATCCCATATGTAAAGGTAATTTTATTTTGTTGTGCTCCTAACGGTGCTAGTTTGAGAATTTGTATTTTACCTTTTTCATTTTGCTAACTGCTACTGGAAAATTTTCATGAAATATTTGAAGTGGGTGCAACATTGATTATGTTTGATTTATAATTTTTTAAAAATTATATTGTTGGTATTAGTTTTTATTTTTTAATGGAGATTCCATTAGAAAGTGTTTTAGATTCAATTTTTATATTTGGTGAGTGGAAATTCAAATGCGGCTAATGAGTAGTAAGAAATAAAGAAAAATAATCTACACATGCAAATACATTATTGGAGTAGAATGGTAGAGATGGTAAATCTAATTCTATTATTTTTCTTTTTATTTCCAACTTTGAATTACATTACATAGATTTAGACAAATCATCAACAAAAGTTAAGGAAAATCTAAATAAATTGTTTGGAGGAAAGTTACTTAATGTAAAGTTTTCCCTAAAACTTCAATTATTTAGGTTCAAAATGGAAGATGAAATCACAATGTCAAATCACATAAGTAATTTGAGGTTCTCATTAGGAAACTAGTAGAAGTCAAGGCTCGAGTTAGTGATGATGATGCTAAGACTATCTTGCTAAGAAAATTACCATCAAAATAAAATAATGTTATTTTCATAGTGCTTAATTAAATAACTTCTAACACCTTGGAAGATATGATATCATCCTTTTTAGTAGAAGAAAAGAGAAAAAATGTATAGGATATAGAAGTTGATTCTTATGAGAAGAATGCATTATATTCTCAAATCAATATTAAAAGGTTAGATACAAACAAAGAGGAAATTAATATTTGAACTGTAATAGAAAGGATTACGCAACTTGGACTCGTAGAACTAGAGTGAGTGATGTTCTTAAAGGAAAACTCAAAGATCAAAAAAATGAAGCTAACTTAGTCTATCTCGAAGATTCACCAAATGACGATTTTTTTTATTAATGATTCTTTTTTTGAAGGTACTAAGAATGAATTTTATTTTGAGCCTTCACAACTGGAGGCAGGTGGCATAAGAGGATGGATGAATTTATATCATCTCAAGTTAGCTTATGAATTTGAGATGGTATCTTGCATGGTAAGCATATGCTTTTGCTTTCTTTTCATCTTTCTTTTTTGATGCTAACATATTTGAAGAATGCATGTATTGTGAATTTTTATTCTTGAAGATAGGTAAGGGATTTGGTAAACTAAATATGGATTGTTTTCCAACTTTTTCATGATTTTGTGATGGAGAATTATAACCTTCTAAGGGTCATGAGATAAATTGATGGAACTCTATAATTGTAGCTCAATATAATTTTTTTTCCAATAATTTGGGAACCCAATGATTTGGGATTTCACAGAGATGGTAGTCTAAGAACTTGAGAGTTCAACTTAGGGCTACAACCTTCTCAAGGTCATGAGTCAGCTTGATGGAGTTCCACTTAATTGAAGATTTATTTCTTCAAAAAAATTCTTTTTCAAGAATATGTATTTATTTTATGTAATCAACAAGTTTATTTAAGTAATCCTTAAGGGTTGTCCCTTGGCAAGGTGATTTTTTTTTTTTCATGATTATATTTGCAAGAACAATATAATAAGGGGGGATGTTAAATTGTAGATATTTTTTATTACATTGTTTAGTTAAGGTGGTTGTAGGTATGCACATAGTACTTTCACTAAATGTGACAATTGTATCTCCACATTTTCATATCATTTATCCATTGTATAAATATCTTTGTGTACTTTGAATAAAGATAATCAATCAAGCACATTTCTCCCAATTTTCTTAAGAAGGATGCCTAATTTTTTTTGTCATCAAAATAATAAGTAGCCTTCAAAGAAACATAACAAGAAATTTTGAATATTCCTATCTTGGACATTCCTAATTATGTACCTACATTTTTTAACATTTTTTCTTCTTCTAACCATTGAATTGTAGTAGTTCCTACAAAATGATAGAATGTAGGTGATGAATTACCCATATAATTTTTTAGTTCTCAAATCCGTGGATTTGAACATAAATACCCTATCATTAATAAATAAGACTATGCATTGGTTAGGTTCATAATTAAGTTTTTTGACTACCTACTATGTATTAGGGTGTAATCATTCGTTATAACCTAGTGGTCATAAATTGTAGGATTAAAAATTAATTATATGAGAATAGAGGTAAATCCAGATTGCTATCCTACAAGATTTGGTCCTATAAATTTCACCCATATAGATTTTTTAATGTAAAATATTGAGTAGGATGATAGTTTTGTTTGATTAGTTCCTTATTTATCATCAATATATAATTAATCAAGTTGCTAATGATGAATGGTATGTGATATTGTCTACTACCATCTCAAATGTTAGTTCCTAAGATACATCAATCCACCTAAAGGAAAAATTTGGAAATCAAGGCTACTTGTTTCATGATCAAACATGGGATCATATAAAAAATAAACCATAAAGGGATTTACTTTGGATGTTTGAAAAATAAGTTTCTTTTAACCAGTCATGGTTTTAGGATAACCATGACTCATTAAATCTTCAAAGTGACCTATTACAAGCCTCATTTTTTTAAAGACTCATATGATCATGGATAAAATTTCCATAAATTTCATTTGTCCACTAATAAAAAACATGCACTTAATAATGTATGTGAAGATGAAGTTGTCGGTTTTTATGTAAAGTGAAGAACCTTATAGATTATAGAGGTTGAGTAGGGTTAAGGGGGCAAAGCTCATGATGATCTAATATATGGTTTTTTCAAAGAGTAGATGTTGTTAGTAGGCTAGGGAAGGTGAAGAGAATATTATGAGACCAATTGTGATCCATAGGAACACAAGCAATCTAAATTTATCAGCAACAAGAGGAGAGTTGTATGTAGAGCAAGGAGATAGTATACCATGACTATAAGTGTTTAACTAAGGAGTTATGGTTTTTTGTGTAAGAGTGTGAATAGGGTAAGCACAAGTCCATACTTGTAAATATAATAAATATTTTATTTAATGAAATTGGTATGTTTGTGTGCATGTAGGGACACACACCATCATTTGGTGTAAGAGCTACAAGTTGGTGGTAATCTTGGGTGTAGGTTACTATAGGCTATTAATTATTGGAAGATGACCTTTAGGAAAGGAAGATCTCTTCTTTTATTCTACATGTTTGCACATGGGGTTCTCATGTAGCCAAGATAACTGTAGGTTTTCTTAATGTGGTATTACACCACCTAATAGGGTAATTATCATAATTATTATAATAAAGCCATTATAACTTGAGATAATAGTTAACAATAATTTTCATAATAATTATAAATATAAGATATTAAACACAAGTATAATTATCAATAACTGAATGGTTTATTTCTAATGACTTGTGTGAAAGGCCACACCCAAGTATTGTGCTTACTATTTTACTTAACCAACCTCACAATCAAATATCAATCTTCATTGGGTATTAGTGAGAAACAACCATTTTTTGAAGTACCAATTGGTCTAAATCTTGTAGAATTTGATGGATCCTCATATTCAACACATATTATATTTAAACACACATATTCACATAGGATCCAATAACCAAAATTAAATAGACTCACAATCTTTGTTTTGGATCATTGCAACTAATGTATCATATTGAAGAACAAGTAAACAAAGGAATTTGGCTACAACTACCTCCCTATTCTTGTAGGAATGTGATCAATAGTAATCCACAACAACCAAGTAGACCACTTGGCCTACAACTTGCATGAGCACTATTCTTTTTATTTTATTTTAAATTAAACTACTCCTCCAAGCCAACCTATCTTATTTCATAGAGTATCATTGTCACTAACACTTCATTTCATTATAAATCAAAATGATTACATAAAAAAATTATATTGACATGTTAAGCATCGCTAGGCTCAACATGTACATATAATGTGATGGAACCCCTCAAAAAATTGCTTTGGTTCCATTTTAAGTCTTGCAAAATTTGGTTTAATCCCTTGTCCTAGGGCTTAGGGTTATGTTCCTCATCGTTATTTTAGAGTTTGTGTTGTCAATACCCTTCCAAATTAACTTTTGAGTCTAAAAATCCTGAATGGCATTCTATTTCATTGTTGACCTTTTGATGTGGGTTCTCAGTTGCCTATGTTGTGACTCATGCTATCAAATTCATTATTTTATCAGCCCTTAAATCCTAATGATACCAGTCGATGCCCATGGTTGTTTTAAAATATTGTCATTGGTTGTTTTAAAATATTGTCATTATTTTTTGAGGTTGAAATCTTTCAAAGATAATTTTCCCAAGTCTATGATCAAGTTTTAATATTGCCTAGGGCCTTAATCCATATATTCATGTC
>VDFB02188001.1:0-10143 GCA_007258455.2 Sequoia sempervirens | reverse complement strand
GTAGCAATTTTCTCAACCTGCACAAATATAACATGTGGCATGTCGCAGAGGTGATAAATTTAAGAAAGGAGACAATAATAACTTTTTTGTTGGTGGTACGCAAGGTCGCCACGTGGCACAAAAACACTACCCACTATGTACTAAGGCTTCCCAGGTGGAAGTTGTGTGATTAATGATGCCGACCAATCACGTGACTTTTCTTGTTTGTGATACTTGAGGCCTTTGTCGAGTTGCTCCAGTATGACACCTGGCATTTACACAGGGTTGGGTGCTTAGGATATTCCAACAATGCCCGACACCTGAGGACACCACATGTCCCCACAATGCATTATGATTCGGTTTTAAGCCCCTGGGCTTCGAAGGAGCTATGAAACTTTTTCCATTGTGATTGAACCAACAATGGTTCATAGGTCAACGTGAATGACTATCCAAGGGTCCACACAGATTTAGAGATGGACATAGCAATTCAAAAATTAAAACCTCGTGATCAACATATTTTAAGATTTGTAATTATGGAAAAAGGCCCCCCCAACATGGCCTTGATTTAGTGTTGCAATGTTTCTAACATATTCACATTAGGTCTTGGGCCCTTGTGAACTAAATTATCTTATTGGTGCCTTATTTAGAGTATTGTAAAGTGTTCTAACACACTTTGACACTTTTCTAGGGTTTTCATACAAATATCAATTTCTATATGTGCTTCTCAATTGGCCTCATTTTGCAATCCACAAGCCCATTTTAATGCATCTTTTTTGAGGATAATCCCAACACAAAACCAACAACATCCAATCATAATTCAAAATAAATCGTGTCTTGTGGATAAGACTGGGACTTATAATACCTTTAAGCGAGGATCCCACCTAGGGTTTTGGGGCCCCATCCTCGGTTTCATATTTCTGTATTTAATTTTTAAATTTGGTCCCATAAATTATGCCTAATCGGACTCATATGCCACCTTGAGATTATGAGTCCCATGTGGCCCGAAATTTCAAAATTCATTCAAATTCTTAGCAGGAATTTATCCTCCTAGATCTGATATCAGCTTGTAGTGTTGTAATTTCAAAAAATTTAGCATACTTAAGTATAAATGCAAGTTTCTTTCACTCATTTTACACCTAGCAAGTTGAATGATCATCCTTATAGCGAGTTGGAATTCACAAGAGCATTCAAGAGAAAATTATCACACATTTTAGATCATTATTCAAGCATCAAGCATCATGTCAAAGTCTTCATGCATCATGCTTGTTTTTGAGCTAACAATTGTGAAATCTGTAGGGTTTCATGATTCAAGCTAGCATTTCATTCAAGATCCATCTTATTCAAGCAAGATTCAAGATCTACATCCATTGGAGCTATCGCACACATGTTTGCAGTACTTCATTGCTAGGGTTTGGTGAGTTGCAACATCTTGTTTTGTTCATTCATCATTCTCCATTCCTATTCCATTTCATTTCAAGGTTTGATTACCAAAATGGGGTTTGACCAAGGAAAACCCCTTTCTACTAACAAAATAGCAGTTTTCCCTCTCTTTTGTGTGTGTTTTGCAGGTTTAGGTTGAAGACACATCGAAGAGAAAGTTTGGAGAAAGTTGTCAAAGTGCCTAAAGTTGTCAAAGTTATCACAGTGCAGACCTTGAAGACCAAATTCAGGCCTTGAAGTTCCAGAAAACCCTAACTATCTACTGATACGCCAGTTGTGGCGCATGAGTCCCAGCTTAGGTCAATTTTAAGGTTTATACAGATTTTGATACCGATTTGCCAAATTCATGTTCCTGCATGGAAACCAAGATTTGGGACTAATTCGCCCAGCCTGGCATATGAGTCCGAGTCAGCATGAAAGCTAGAATTTTCAGCATTCCGGAGCCTCATTTAAACTCCTTTATATTTCTAGGTGCACACATTCCATCCTACAACTTTCTATTTTGGTTTTACATACTTTTCTAGGTCATTTAGTGAAAGATTACATCGTATTAGGGTTAAGAATTTTGTCTTGCATTGCATGTGTCTTTCCAAACCCTAGCTTGGTGGTGAACCCCTCATTAGTTTAAAATCAACCCATAGGATAGCCCTATTGTCATATCTCTTTCCCCTTTCTTCATTGGATTGAGATCTCTAGGGTTATCCTTGAATGAAATAATTGGAAAGTGGGTATTCTCTATGTCCTAAACCATACAAAACCATCCAAAACCATTTTTTCATTGTTTCAAGAGTGTTGATAAGTTTTAGAGTGGTTACAAGCTAGGAATCTTAAGCGAAAAGTAGACCTCTGTGAATAACGCACTAGGACGTTTCAGGGTAGTGGCAAGTTCCAATACTTGACTTGAAAGTGGACCTCCATTAAAGATGGGCCACAAGTGGAAGTAAGAGCTCAACACCTCAAGAGATAAATCAGACCCCTACATAGTAGGAGGTGGATGTGATGCTTGGGGACTATTTCGGACTGTGCTAATGTGACACTTGACAAACAAAGACAGGACTAGATGTCTGAGGCCACCACCAAATGCCTCAACACTTTTATTTTACAATTAAGCCTATGGGCATAAAAGAGACTATAATTTTATCTAGTGCTAACTTGACCATCAAGGCCTCATGGGAAAGAAGATTCCCACTGGCTTGGAGGTGGTTATTTCCAATGGGACTCAACAACACATGACCTATGCAAGATATTTTAGGAACTCAATTCCCATGTATTGGGTGTGATTCATTTTTGGCTATGTGTGTCAGGGTAGGATAGTTATCAATATCTTCTTGGTTGATTTGTAATGGCCCATCAACTAGGTAACACACCATATTTGTAAGCATGTCTGCTACTTTATTACCCTCTCTAAAACAATGCGAGAGCTGCTAGGAATAAAAATCTTACAACATTTTGAAACCTTGGGTTAGGATGGCACTTAACATCCAATTAACACAAAGGGTAGGGGAATTTAGAGGGCTGATAGGGTTGGTAGGAAAGGGAAACTTAAAGGCCTGAGAATAGTCTTTCTGATTAGGTGAACTAGCATGGGAACCCATAGGGAGGGGTACCAAGAATCGTCAGAATTATCTAAAATGGAGATTTGGGTGAGGTCAGAAAATGACACATTTTTCTTTGAAGCCGGGGTGGAGACCTCAAAAATAGGGGTTTTTCCTTTAGAGGCCTAAGGGTTAGATCTAGTGACTCTTTGAAAGGTTGTGGAAGGTAGCGTCTCAGGGCCTAGGGTAGATGGAAGACCCTCCAAAGGCTTAACAGAAGTCCTAATAGCCAAGGTACTTTTCCGAGGAACAAAGGCCAAAGAAGGGGAAATGGTCGCCCTGAAATGGTACAACCTAAAAATCTAAGCCTGGTGAAGGGATAAAGGTTTTCCCTTCTCTTGAACAATGCTAATAGGTTGCTTAAGATAGGACATAATCCATAATTTAAAATTTTCACTCTATAGCATAAGTGATTAAGCATAGGAAAAATGTTGGGATGGAAGTGTTTGAATCTACCTTCGAGCATGGAATATCTCATCAACACTTCCACCATACATTTCCTAAAACTGGGGAGATCATCCATGTTTTTTTTATAAAAGGAAAAAGCTTGAATATTATTAATATTATAAAAGTTTAGAATTACATGTAGATGAGAGCCCAAAATAGGACACAATGCCCTAAATACTAGTAGCTTGTCAAGAAGAGGCCAAAACAAAACATAAGCCACGAACCAGAGAGAGTGAGAAATCCAAAGAGAAGACATTTTTTATGCAAGGGGTAGGTTGAACTCCTCATACCACTGGAGGGGTGGCGTCGAAATCAATAATCCCTTGGGAGTCTAAAATAGGTTCCAAATTATTTACCTTTTTTAGGAAGCAGCTGCCCATATGTGTCAAAGCTCGATGTTGAGTTATTGACATCATGCAATTTTTTTTGAAAGGAATCCATTCCAAAATAGCACCCTCCTCACTCATGTAATGAATGTCCCACGACCTCTAAATTACAAAACCCAAGCATGTTAAGTCTAGAGTAGCCTCGAGCCCACCTAGATTGTGTTTTTTGAACAATGTACCATTAAAACCCCCACCAACACCTTTTATTCTCCTAAGTCTAAGAGGGAAGCCATAAAACCTTAAGTGGTGTCTTTTTTTACCATGTAACGCTTTTCTTCCCTTAGGAGCTCAGCACCCAGTATCATCTTTACCACTTTTAGATCCCTTCTTGTGCGGTGTTTCATGCTCACTTTCTAACGTCGATCTATGATAGCACAATCAAAAGATATCTAGTGCCTTGAACATGTGAGAAATATCAATGTATCCATTCTCAACCTAATACTAGCCAACTGAGGGGAAAGAATATTTATGAGGGTATTGCCCTACCACTTTAAATAGAGCAGGCTACTATGACTTCCCATGCTCCAGGCGAGGCGAATTTATTTCCACATTTATTTCTCATGAGAAGAAATATTTGTGTAGCTTCAATGCACTTTAGTACCCTTCTAGAGAATGCTAGCTCACCGTAGAAGTACAACACAACCACTTGGAAAAGATGAAAACTCAATGCAAAAGTTCAACATAGCCACCTAGTAAAAATTATTTCTAGATTATCTTTCCTTTAGTAGAGATGCTGAAATGACTACAAAATTCTTTACTCTCATTTTGGCACAGGACAACCTACTAATAAAGTACTACACTACTTCTTAGTCATAAATAACAGATCCCTTAAGAAGTTGGAAATTAGGAAGGACGTGAGCCAAAATACAACCAAGTGAGCGACTGTACTGAAAATCGACAAATAATTTATGACATCAAATAGATCAGCATTATTAAATACAGGTCCCATCAGTAATTTTTGTGTACAAAAACCAATGTCTTCTTTTAAGTTATAAAGCACCAAATCCATTATTGACGCTTACTGGCATGTGCGTGATCATGGTATGCCAAAAGCCCTAGGTGGCAAAAATTTAGAAAAATCGCAGTTAGGCAACTTGACGTGAAATATTTGAATAAGTTATTCATATTATTTAAAAATATGTAAGAATAGAATTTGTAGAAAATTGAATGTAGTTTCTAAAAATACTATGTTTATTTTAAAATAAATAAAATCTATTTGATGAAAATTTGAAATTTCGCAAGTACTTAAATTTGGAAAAAAAAAGAAGTAGGTGTCCGCCAATTCACCCTAACCATAATAAAATGATAATATTTTTGTAATATTTTATATATAAGTAGAGGACCTATGTCCAGCATGTGATGCATATGTTTTTGTAATTTTTTCCAAGTAAATAATTAATTATGAATTTTTATTACAACTTTAGAAAATATAAAACTCATTCAATGACCACCTTTAACTTTGGTCAAAAATTCATGAAATTTAATTTTTCTTTTTAATCCTATAGTATGTAAAGCATAGAATGTGACGATGTTTTGGATTCAAAAATATGATACCGCTTGGAAAGTTATGATGTTTTTCAATCAGCCATCGACGTGACTTTAGTCGTAATTCTAATAGAAAATGAATAATAATTATTTATTAAATTCAAATTAATCATAATTTATATTTTGGAAAGCTGAGAATCTCCTCTAAAAACCCTTTTTCGTTTCATTAATTTTGGGTGAAAAGTCACCACATACCCTACAAATATTGCCACTTTTGGCATACCATGATCCCACATATACCGCCATACTGAATGTTTGCGTAGTTTGATGTAGTTTGTAGTATGAAAGGGCACTTGAGATAGTGCAATGTTGTCATGTGTATATGGCCTACGGTAGCAAGGGTATTAACTAGGTTAAGATAAGCACCATCTTTAATAAAGCATGGATACTTGCGAGTAGTTGGGTATGGCTTCAAATGGGCCTTTGACCTATGAAAAATGCTTGGATACACCATGCAACCAACAATTTTTTTTTATTTTTACCACTCAGTGGACCCACCAAAAGGCCCAACCAATCGTGCAATAGTAGTACTTGTAAGAATGTAGCAATTTTCTCAACCTAGACAAATACAACATCTGGCATGTCGCAGAGGTGATCAGTTGAAGAAAGGAGACAATACTAACTTTTTTGTTAGTGGTACGCAGGTTGCCACGTGCCATGAAAACACTCCCCACTGTGCACTAAGACTTCCCAAGTGGAAGTTGTGTGATTAATGATACCAACCAATCACGTGACTATTTTGTTTGTGATGCTTGAGGCCTTCCTTGAGTTGCATCAGTATGACACCATACGCATCATGAGAAATGCATTTTTTATTCAAGCAGGAGACCCTAATTTATGAACATGACTATCTACATATTTTTTGCCATAACTTTCTCAAATTAACTCCAAATGAACCCAAACCAAAATAATTTGAGCCATAAAATAGAGCCCTAACTCTTACAATGTCTTCCATAATTGTACCAGGTTGTACAAAACCGTACTGTAACCAATTTTTTTACTGTTTCACAATAAATATCTATAATTGTTAACACTAAAAAGGCCATAACTTCTACAAAATAAAATAAAAAATAATGAAACAAAAGAATATAAAATATGAAAGGTTCCTTCAACTTATCAAATTCATTTTAGGGATTTACTAATCCGTATAGATCTGTACCATGAAGATTGCAAATTGTTTACACATGAAAATGCAAGGAAAAGTGCGCCAAAAAGGAGTTTCTTTCATTCCCACACTTCTCCAACATTGGTATGCATGTGTACATCTCATATTTATCCCATTACATTCATTCCTAGTGTCCAAAACTATTTCCTAACATCCCAAACCAAAAATGTAACTTTTTGACAACTTTGGCATGACAACTTTTGCGACTTTTACAACTTTTAACAATAGTCCTAAAATGGTCCTAAGTGACCCCAATTGGTCTTAAATGACCTTATTGACCCAAAAAAAACCAAAATTCATTTTTTTTTCAACATGCAAACAGAGTGCATCAAGGATGCCCCTGCATCATTTTTCTATTGAGTAATGTTGAGGAGCAACATCTTTCCACCAGGTGGCCTGGTTATCAAATTTTTGCTTTGCACACTAAGTAGCCATATGCCCAATATTGAATCATCTATGACAATGAAAGCGCAAACCCTCATAATCTAACACCTGGCACAATATCCCCTTTGTAGGTTTTAGAGATATATCTACTGGAAGAGCTTTAGAATAATCCATCTCCACTAGAATATGAGCACAGGTAGTATGCATGTAATTTTGTGAGCCCTCATCCACCCCAAAAATCTCCCTATTGAATTGCAAATAGCTTCAAAATAATCCGCAAGCTAAAATTGAAATGGAACATTCTGGAGTCTTACCTAGATTGGAATTGCATCGAAGGATTTAGTAATAGGGTTGAAAGGACTCCACTGTTTTAGCATAACTAGATGCTATTCATAATTCCACTGATAATCATAAAGGATTGTGATTATATCTTGTATATTGTCAAAACCAACCACAAAAATTCCTTATGCACAAGGGTAAATTTGAATATCACTCTCCATAAAGGGGCTCCATGTGTCTATGATCCATTGATGGAGCATCGAGAGGCTCAACTGGAGGCCTCTAAATATCGTGACCAATCCCAACTCAGCAAAATACTCTTCATTGTCCTCCACTTTGTTGCAAATATCTTCTCCAAATTCCACAAATGAGGAGATCGTGGCACATTAGAGGGGCCAAGTCAGATGATTTATGGTACGGTTTCCCTTCTCCTAATTTTACAATGCAGATGTTTTCATTTCCCCAGGAAACGATCGAGAGCCTTGTGTTGCTCCCTTGCCATTAAATTAGCGTGTCTCCTCCACGCATCACCCACCAAAATTCCCTTGAACAGAACTGCCATAAATAGCACTGTGATCCTTCATAGGTGCACCTTGTTCTTCTACCTATTTAAACATCACTCCCCTCCTCCATAGCACATGGAAATAATTATCTAGGTTTGGGTATTCCACAACATCGTAGTGGAGTCGTAGCCCTCCATTACACCCATCTAACAACCTTTGCTCATTTTCCACTAGGAAATCCCTCGCCATAGAAGTCAAACTATTTCACAAGCGTAGTGCTGGAGAATTTATTCAATAATAACAAAAAAATCTCTTTTTCATTCTTGCTCCATTATTAAAGATGATATTGAGTATGGAATACGGTCTATATTCTATGTCCTAAAATAAGAAGACATTTTTTGGCAACTTTTATTCTATGCGATATCAAGATGTCGAGCAGCAATTGCAACAAGAGTAAGACTCCTCAAGGTGGTGAAGGGAGGCCATCAAAACACCCAAAACATAGACTTAGAATAAATTCTTACTTTGGAAATGTTTTTGATCCATTAGATCAAGATGGTCCAACTACATCATCAACTCTTGCACCAAATATTAATGAAGAAGGCATTGGAAATACCTCATAAGAAGATTGAAATGAGTTAATTGAGTCAAATGAGGATAATAATGTCCTAGAATGTATTTCAAGGGATATCTGGGGTAGCTACAATGACTTAATTGATCCCTCGACAAAAAATTTGGCATAATAGATGATGTTACTGCAAGGAAGAGGAAAAGAAAATCCAAATAAAAAATGAGGCACGAGCGGGATATAACAAGGAATTTTTCAGATTGATTGGGTGTCAAAGTAGGTCTATTCATTAAACCAGTGGAGAATGCAAACAAATATGAACCTCCAATAGAATGCAAGTGTAAGATTTGTAGTTGGAAATATAAAAGAGACAAAAAGTTACAGCTAAAGCATAACACTAAGAAAAGCATGTATCGATAAAGTTTATGAAAAAAAAATACATATATAGTGTATAAGCTTACAAAAATTTACAAAATATAGGGACGATCAAGGGGCCCAAAATAAAATTAAATGCCCCATATTCCATATGCTCGGCATCTGGAGGGAAAAATAGAATGAAAGCCTTAAACTAAAGAGTGTGAGAAAAACATAGAGAGGACATTTTTTATATAGGGGATTTGATGCACTACTCATACCACTATAGGGTGGCATCAAAATCCATAATCCATTATAGATCAAACATATGCTCCAAATTTTTTACCTTTTTAGAAAGTAGCTACCCATACACGCCAAAGCTCTATGTTGTGCTATTGACACCGTGTGAAAATATTTTAGCAATGGAAGCCATTCCACTATATCACCCTCCTCACGCACCCACTAGATATCTCATGGCCGTGGCATTCCAATACCCAGCCTTGCTACTTCCAGTGTAGCCTCGATCCCACCTAGATTGATTTTTTTGAATAATTTTTCTATTAGCACCCCCACCATCTCCTTTTGCTCTCCTATATCTAGGAGGGATGCCACAAAATGTGATGTGATGTCTATGTTCACCCTATAATGCTCAACCTCCCTATAGAAATCCTCGTATATGCCATTATTTGATTGACCACTAATTACACATTCATTTGTTTTTTGAAAGAGGAAAAAATGAGTTTTACAAGGACCCAAAACCATAAAGTTTACAAACATAAGATAAGATCGTCAAAGACACCATAAGCAGAAAGGCTGTAAATACAACAACAACGAGAGAAAGCCACAGCCACCAAAAAGGCCAGCAAAGGCCATAGAACCAAAAAAACCAGACAAAACGCCAGCAGCAACTAAGTTTGGGCCTTTAATATTTCCGCAGTCTCGACTTCCAAATCATTCATATCCTAAACACCCCTCTTTAAAATTTGAACCATTTGGGTAGTAGGAGGCGCTTTCCTCTTAAGGTTGGCACGGGTCCTCTTCGATATACCTTGGTCCTCGTTCTTGCTTTTATCCTTGTCCTCTTCCAGGTCAACAAACATCAAGCCCTATTGTGACTTTTCCAACTTTTCAAACATTGCATTGATGATGATGGCGTTGTGCCTAGCCATTTTATGGTTTTGTTCCACAACAATTTTCCTATTATTTTTTATTCTGACAATTTCAGCTTCCAGAGTCTTATACTTTTCCTCAGTGTCTCCTTCTCCCGTTCCAGTATTGTTCTTTTTCTGTTTTCCTTCTTCATTTCTAAGAGTAGCCAGCTTCAAATCTAGATCCTCTGACTTGCTATCCAGAACACTATTTTTGTGATTAAGATCATTAATTTCTTGATAAGCCCATTTCAAAACCCTTAAAATTTCACCAATGCCATTTATGGCAGAGGCAAGAATATTGCCAGACTGAACCCAGTCTAAAATGAGGCTAACATCATACGGATTAG
>VDFB02187999.1:0-18213 GCA_007258455.2 Sequoia sempervirens | reverse complement strand
TAGCTTGGTATAGATTGTTCTCTAATAATTTGAGAATCTATGATTGGGAGTTTGGGGAGGTGGTAGTCTAAGAACTCAAGAATCCAACTCGAAGCTACACCCTTACGAGGGTTATGAGGCAACTTGATAGAGTTCCACCTAATTCAAGATTTAGTTTTTCAAAGAAAAGTCTTCTCAAGGATGTGTAATTTTTTTGGGTAATTAGCATTTTTTTTTGTGTTGAATGTAAACCTTAAGGAGTGGGGAGAGTCGGGGGTATGGGGCAGACAGGGTGAAATTTGAGGTACATTTACAAGAACAATATAATAAGGGGAGAATGGTAGCAGAAATTTTTACATTGTCTGCTATAGGTGGTTAATATAGCTACACAATCATTACAACTATGTGGTTATTACAACTACATACTATATTTCTCCTCTATTTTAAATTTATTCACTATTCATCAATAAAATGAATCAAGCTTTCACCTTTCATCTATTAATAATCATTTTATGAATAAAATGGTATCATACATCTACATTCTTAGTTGCATGTGATAGATAGGATTCTTGGCCAAAAAAATTATACTCTAGCTATCAAAACCAATATAAATTATCCTACAATGAAAACCAATACCTATACACAACCTTTGTAACCAAAATGCCTCCTTAGATACATGGGTGGTAACCATATACTCTACTTTAGTAGTGGATAAAGAAATTGTAGGGCTACCTTTACTCATCCAGCTTACTACTTCTCCAAACAAGGTAAACACATACCCACTAGTGGACCTCTGATTGTCCAAGTCACTTGTTCAATATCCATCAACATTACCTTGTATTTCTAATGTCTTAACTACACTATTAGTACTAAAATAAAATAAATAATAGAAGTATTGTGTAAATATATTAACACTCTTTTCACATAATTTGAATGTTCTCTACACGGGTTAGACATAAACTTGCTCAAAACTCCCATTTCTTAGGAAATATTTTTCTTGGTGTAAACCATTGTGCATACATTAAACATCCTAAAACACTATCATATGGCACATTGCACATATCCTCAAAATCATCTTCACTCCTAGGACACATATATAATAAAATATTAGTACCAACTAGTAAATAAATTCTAACCAACTTATAACCTTGCATGCTAAATAAATTCAAAATAGTATTAACATACTTACTCTATGATAACCAAATTTTATGTTTGTCTAGTATTTTATAATTTCCATTCCCAATACGTACCTTGTCCCCCCTATATTTCATCTAAAATGAACCTTAAAGTTAAGGTATTAACTAACTAATCATACCCTTATTATTACTAAGTAATATATAATCCACATACAAGTCAAAAAGGGTATATGATCATCAATGCATCTAATATAATTATAGTGATCTTCTTCACTTCTTACAAAACCCAAACTTTAGAATGAATGAATCAAAAAATATATACCATATTTGAGGTGGTTACATTAAATCATAAAAAGATTGAATTAACCTACAAACCATGTGCTCTTTCTCTTTTACCTCAAAACCTTGTTGATGTTGCATATAAATTTCCTCTTCCAAGTTTTCATGTAAAACATAGCTTTAAAATCCAATCACTCAATTTAAAAATCATTAGCAATAGCTAAGGATAAAAGACATATAATTGAGAATGACTTAGTAATAAGAGATAATATTTCACCAAAATCAACTCCTCTCTAGAAGTATCCTTTCGCTACTAATCTAGCCCTATACCTTTTCAATGAACCATTTTCTCCAAAATATTTCTTAAAGATCCATCTACAACTAATGACCTTCCTTCCTTTACAAAAATGTGAAATATCCCAAGTATTACAAGAGTCTCAAGCCATCATCTCCTCTTGCATGACTTGTATCCAAGACTCACTATGATTTTCAATAATAACTTCCCTATAGGATCTAGGTCCATCATCAATACTCAACAAAGAAAATATACAACAAGAATATGGAAAGGCTATACTTATCAATTGGAATTTTTTTGTCTTGTCTATATCTTCTAAGAATAGGAGTGAGATACTTTTTATTCAAGTTTGTTTTCTCAACTTCTTTATTATCTTCTCCAACCTCTTTAGTTTTCTTAAAATATTCATATGAACCCTATTCTTCTTCCACTCATCCCCAAATCCATCTCTTTTTTATTTTCTTGAGGTGCATCTTCCCACTTAGTCTCAAAGTGCACACTCTTTTAACTTTCTTTGTATCTTGGATGTTTTGAATTATAAGAAATAGTTCTAAGTTCCCTAAAAATTACACCTCTAGAATAGATTAATTTCTTGCTTAGAGGATTCCAAACCTTATAACCTTTAACATTCTTACCATATCCAATGAAAATACACCTTTTAGCTTATGGATCTAAATTATATTACTTTTTCTTTAGGCACATGAAAATAGGCCTCACAACCAAAAAATTTAAATGTGAAACATGAGCTTTCTTACCTATCCACACTTCATAACGTGTTGAATCAAGAACCTTACAAGGAGATTTGTTTAACAAGTAACAAGCGGTAATCATAGTTTCTACCCAAAATCATTTATCTAATTGTGATCCACTTAACATACTTCTAACTCTTATTATAATTGTCTAGTTCATTATTTTTACCACCCCATTTTAGTTAGGAGTGTACATAGTAATCTTCTATCTAAAAATACCTACAAGCTTACAAAACTCACCAAATTCTTTAGAACACTACTCCCCTCCTTTTTTTAATCTCAACACCTTTACCTTACAATCTAATTAATTTTCAACTAAGACTTTAAATTTATTAAACCTAGGGAAAAATTTAGATTTATATCTCAAAAAACATTTAACTAAATCTTAAAACATCATAAATGGTGGAAATAAAATATCTAAATTTTCTAATAGGTTTAATATCTACATGATAAAGTATATCTCAATGAATAATCTCTAACTTAATATTATCTTTACTATTATCTAATGGAAAATATGCTTTTCTTTGTTTACCAACACATAATGCTCACAAAACTCATAATTCTCATAAGAATAAGAGAAACCATGTAACAATTTCTTATTTAAGATGGTTGTTAAAATAGTCTCACTTATATGGTCCAATATATAATGCCACAATATACATATATTTTTTATTTTCTTAGTTACATTGATAGAGTAAAAATAATGGTGGTATTTAGTCTAAATATTACTTGTATTTCCAAATCATTCAACTTAGATACAAAAATTAAATTTGTAGATAATCAAGGAATATTTAAAATACCAATGAGGGTTTTTATCCTCCCATCATTGAAACATAAACATACCTTTCTCCATCCAATAATGGGATATGAATTGTTGTACCCAAGTTATACTTCCAATCCATCATATTTTACACATGTAGAAAACCATCGTTTATGAGGAGTCATATAATAGGAAAATATTTAGAAATGTTATTACATGAAGAAATAAAATCTCTTCATCACTTGAATAAAAGGAATTCTGTATGGTGGAATCTCAATTTTTTTTCTTTTTGTTTCTCTATTCCTTCTTCGTATGTCCCCTTTTACAATAGTTCTAATAGTTTACTCTCTTCTTTTTACCCAAACTTTTAGATCTACCTTTGGACTTTTCCTTAGGACCTTTTTGATCTCCAGTAGATCCTTTTTCCTTGGGCCTTCCCTTGACATGGAGGACATCATTTGAACTATTTGCAATGGTTTTCTTCCTCATTTTCTCTAACAAAAATGTTGTAACAACATTTTCCATCTTTGGAGTATCTAAAATTTTACAACTAAAAGAATCATGTTCTCTCATGACTTAAGAAATGAACATAGAATCATTAAAAACTTATCTTCTTCATCTATACTAAAATTAATAAAATCTATTTGATTCAAAATCAAATTAATTTTATTTAAATTCTCTTCTATCAAATATCCTTCCTTAATTTCAAGGGATAATATTTTTCTTTTCAAATAAATTATTTACTAGACCACCTAAGTATTTCCAAATATCGTAGGGTGTTTTCTCTTTAGAAAAAAATAGCAAGATAGAATCTGCAAGACAAAGCTAGATGGTTTCTTGTGCTTTCTTATCCATCTTATCCCACTTACCTTGATTTATCTTTTTTGGTTTCTTTTCCTTTGTTTCTACCAAACAATAACCTCTCTCTTTAAGGAGATCCTCCATTTTTAATTTTAATAAATCATAACCACTTTGATTGAACTTCTCAATGCTCAAGTGAGGTGAGGATGCATCCATGGCTTCTATGTATATACTTGCAAATTATGATCAATCAAAACTCCCACTATAGCTCAAAAAAAATTTACACTTTCACCCAAGAAGAAAATTTGGCTAAGCTTTGATCTACCAAGTGTTGGAAATGAAAGTGAATACTATATATGAAAATATGAATTCAACCATAAAATAATACTAACTAATATGTAAACAAATAGAGATTGTAAGAAATTAAATCGGCAATACTAAAAAAATATGGAACAAAAGATAAAATACATAACGCAAGGATTTTGTGGATTAAAAAATACTTCACCAAGAAGAGAGGCCCAAGTATCTATTATCTTCAAAATAGATACTACATATAATCCCTCCTTTCTCCTCTTTAGTCTTCAATCCTTCAATACTTCTATAAACATTAATTTATTACTAACCAATTATCTTGTCTTACTATTACCTTAAGCCCTACTTATATAAAAAAATTATCCCCTACATGGGGCATCCAAATTTGTTATCAATTTCCAATGCCTCTCCTTGAGTAAACCAAATATTTAAGGCATAGGACAATGTAGGTTGCAACCATTTTACTCACCTACAAAAATTTGGCACCTAGTTAGTTTGTAGTCAACATAGTGGTTATTGTTAATAATCACATGATGTTTTAATTTTAATAGTATCCACAGAAGGTGAAAATTACCTTATAAAAAACTCATGGGAATTTGGGAACCCTAAACCACAATAACCTCCAAGATTCTCTTTTGGAGAATAGTAACCTACTACCAATAAAAATTATTTATTGATCACAAGTTAAAATTAGTTATCTATTCCCATTAAAAATTAATTACTATACTAGTATAACCATTATGGTAAAAAAATAATTATTTTTGATGGAAAATCCCTCATCCCTTATGAATGATTTACAAACAATATTAGGAGCAATTAAATACATATAATTTGTAAGGTTGATGACACCTTACTCTTAACACTAACTAGTAGAAGAGATCAAGTTGATGTAAATACATTTAAATCAAGACCTCATCAATCATTTTCATGCAAAAATAAAGACTTCCAACCTTAGTAATTCAATAATTTACAAGTAGGGCACAAGCCTAGAATCTTAATTTAAATCATAACCAAACCCTAATGTAATCCAAATTTAATAAATGTGTTAAAAATACATAAGATATGTATGAATGAAAAAGGCGAGGAATGATCTTGTTTCATCATCTCCTTAAATTTGATTATTTAAGTTGATGAACCAATAAGTACATAGAGATGGTGGTGAAAAGGGGGTAAAAAGTGGACACTTTTTATAAGTCCTTAGGACACATCTCAAAAACCGGGATGTTCTTTTTATATGAAAAACAAGTGTGAAGACATCCCCAATTGCTAAAAATATCATATCCTATCTCCAAGTATCTTCCATTTGGAAAACCCTACCTTGTAGGCATATCTCATAAAAAGGACTCTAAAAAAAAAAAAAACCCCTCAAAAGTGTCATGATTGTTTTGGATTTCAAAGCTATCATGAGAAATTTAAAACGAGCAATATAATTTGTAGGAAACTATGCAATGAAATTAACTATTTGCAAGCAATGACTAGTGACCAAGATTTACAATTCTTATATATGGATTTTCATGGAATTAAAATCATGTGAACTTATCAAGTTACTTGATATTAGGCTCAAAAAATTGTGATTAATGTAAAAATTATTCTAATTTCCATAAATTTTAAATGTTTAGAATTTTGCAAAGTTGTTTAAACTTTCAATATTTAAATATTTTTTATTTTTTATTTTATCAAACTAGATATATTTTGGAAAATACATATTTACATATAGACATCTTCAAGTATTCATTTTTTTCAAATGATGTACCAATATCAATACCTATATGACAATAGTACTAGCCTCTTGACAATTATAAAATGTAGTAATAAAATAGTTCTAAAATATAAATAAAATAATTCTTATGTAAGTAAAATAATTTTGTATCTTTTTCATCTATTTACTAATCCATTTGTATATTTATAATAAATTTAAATAGATATTAACACTCAATATTTATATATATAATAAAAAATAATTAAATACATCTAATATCTAATTTATATTATAAATTTAGTATAGAAACCTTAGGCTATAAGCTTTTTTCCTTTCGTAATCAATGAAACATATTAGTGGGCACAAAACCAACTAAAAGTGAAATAGCTTTGTATTTTATAACACATAAATCCATAATATTTTTCAACCGAGATCACGGGTTCGTGTCAGACCTCATTATTGTGTGCCTAAGAGTCCTGTCCAGCTTTTATATAAAGCGAACGATTGAAACTGTCAACGACGTCTTAAGGGAGAACGCTGTTTAATTGCTCCAACCAATTTCAACTTCACGAGTTGGAATCATGGCATTTCTTCTGGAATGTAATGAATACCACCGTCCAAGAAAACGCTACCAAAGCTAGAGTCGAGTTTTTCAAAGTTTCTGGATTGAAAGCTGGCTTACGTTAAGTGTTTGCTACTTTCCAATATATCCAAATCAATTTGTCATCTCCTTGCGTTTATTTGTTACAATTCTTTGCGTGTTTGACCCTGACGTTGCAGTAGTTTGATGTCGCTATCATTTCTCTGTATCTACGTTTTTAGTCTTCAGCTCATTAAAAAAATAGTTTAATATGGAAACTAATACAATCCTCGTTGCGACAGAGTCGGATAAGAACTTTATTGTCTCGCTACTTTATTGACTTTGCTATTTGACACATTTACGTAACGCAAAGTCGGGCTACAACAATTTTAATTATATGTTAAGAAATGAGTTCTGCGTATTAGGTCGTGGAAAATTGAAATAGCAGTGAAAGCTTACGTGTTGCATATAAAAAACTTTGTTAAGTTCAATCATAAGAGCCCATCATTCCATATTCCACGATACATAGATTTGCTTGATTAGATTTTTCTCCCGAGAAAAAAGTCTTTGCAACAATGAGATACAGTTACGCATTTCTTGCCTGTATTACTTTGGGGTTATGTTCGGCTGTTGTATATGGCCAGATTACCCCAACATATTACAGCGCGTCGTGTCCCAATCTGTTGTGGACTGTCAAGTCTGCAGTGAAATAGGCCGTCGCCAACTTGAAACGGATGGGGGCATCGCTTCTGCATCTTCACTTCCATGAGTGTTTCGTTAATGCAATAATTTCTGGCTCTTTGTTATGGGCATATATGGTTTTTATACTGCATACATTGTTATCTGAACTGTGTAAAACTTAGTCAATTTGAGAGGTTAAAGTAAGATATTTGTCTAGAGGTTTGTCTCTATAAACATCTCCAGAGCGAAAGCTTTATTAAGATTGTATTCAAAGGTTTGATATATTTGATCATAGATTTGGATTGTAAATATTTTAAGTGTATTTAAGATGGGCAGCTTAAGATATTTTCTGGAGACAAAGATTTTGACACCCTAATCCTTTCTAGCACTTCTAGAATTTTTCACGTAAAAGGAGAAAGAAGAGCCAAAATGGGCAATTGTCACATTCAAAACTAATGCAAGAGTAGATGAAATATGAATGGAGTATGCCAACAAAATGATTTAAATGTAATACACTGAAAAAGTAAATGAGTTACGAATGCAAAACTTAAGAAATGTAACTTGTTTGAAAACACATTGTGTAATGCAAAAACACCTAGAAATGAAAGTAAACTACAACAGAATTGGATGGCACCTGAAAACTTGATGGAGATTGGAAATGACATCTGGAATGCTGCTGATACTGAAAATTTGGCCTACTAGGTCTCATTCACCATTCTAGGTGAATTAATCCTAGATCTAGGAAATTGTTTCAGAGCCCGTTTAAAAAAAATGGGTATCCAAAACTGTAAAAAACATGTTTCAAGCCTAGCAATGGGACTCATTCGCCATCCATGAAGAATCAGTCCACTTTTGAATTTCTAAGAATTCAAAGGTGGAAACTGAAGCCCTCGGTCTGCTCTTCAGTTCCTAATAGGTGTATGTCTCTGAAAGTCTGATTTCGAACAATGAAAGTAACTTTTAGTTGATATTTTGACTTGGTCAATAAGGAGGTGTCTTCAACAACTTTACAACTTGATCTTTAATGATTTCCAAGTCTTCAAGATGCCTAAATCTGCAAACACACAAGGCAAGAGAGAGAGAAATGGTGAATGTTGGGGCATGGGGGTTTGCCTTGGCCAAACCCATTTTTAGGTAATTAAACCAAAATGAAGAAAGAATGTAATGAAGCATGAATGGAATTGATACCTTGCCATGATGATTGATCTTGAATGTTTGCAACAAAACATGAAGAATTTTCCCTTGAATTTCGTAGGAAGCTATCTTGATGACTTGTAATGATGAAACCCTAACTTTCTTTTCCTTGAAAGAGAAGATGGATGATGAATGTGTTGTAAAATGAGTTAAGATATGTAAATTAGGGTTTAGAGACTTATATTTATAAGAAATTCACCTTATTTTCTCATTAATTAGATCTCCAAGGCCGACATGGAAAAAAATAAAACTTAAAATCCAACTTTTTCTTGCTCAAAACTCAAAAATGACCCAAATGGGACTAATTTGCCACCTTCGGTGAATCAATCCCAGAGGATCCCATTTGCCAGTTGTGTTGTTGGGAGATAAGAAAATTAGGTTGATATGATAACTTTGTCAGCTATTTCATCAAATATTGCCTCGGGATGCACAATATGTGGTAATAGGGACCTATTAGTGGTGATGTAATGGTCAATTAGGGCTTGGGACACAAAATTCAATGTGAAAGTGTGATTAATACACTTTACAACACTAAAATAAGGTCAACTTAACCTAGAAAGGCACAACATCCAATGTGAATGTGTAAGATACATTACATCATTAGATTAGAGTTAAGTTTAGTTCACAAGCCTTCTAGATTGATGTAATAATGTAATTAAATATATTTATAATGTTGAATTAAGGAAAAATGAGTTTATAAAGTCTAGAAAAGCATGAAAGTCTTTTACAACACTTTACAACACCTTTACAATACATCATTAAATGCATTTGAAAGGGTCCAAGACCTAGTGTGTATGTGAAAAACACCTCACAACACCAAATCAAGGCCTTATTAAGTCCAATTTATCATCAATTATTCCCCAAATCAAGCAAGCAAAAAGGGATACATTTTTCGTGTCCACATTTTCTAACTTTTTAATAAATTAAAAACTTAGACTAACTATATATATATTAAATAAATTTTAAAACTTATTCTTTTAATCTTAAACTTCACTACAAAATTCATGAACCATCTATAGTGTAGTAAAATGCATACCCTTTCATTTTCACACTTGTTTGGGCTTGCCTTGCTTTATTTATGCTTCTTTATGGCTTAATTGGTCATATTTTGCATCCTAAAGCCCTATGAATTATATCCTTTTCTAGTTAATCCTGACATTCTCCAATCTATAAATGATAATTTAATGACTCCATTTGTGTGTCCCTAATTTTTGGGTCGAGACTAAAATGCCACCTAGGGCATCTTTGTCCCCCAAAGGTCTTGGGACCCTGATTTTGAGGTATCTTAATTGGGCCCCTTTTTGGTGTCTATTCCCCAAGTTTCATGGCTTGGGACTAAGATGCCAGCTAGGGCATCTTAATCCTTGTTGAGTAATTTTTGAGATTTAATTTCAAATTCTAGTCGGATTTAGCCTCCTTTATTTAATGAATTCATATTTCATCTTGGTATGATGTAATTTCAAGATATTAAGCATAGATAAGTATAAATACAACATTCATTCATTCATTTTAATGCAAGTCTTTTGTAAGAGCATTCATAATATCAAATTGAGTTCACAAGAGCATTCAAGAGCAACTTTTTCAAGCATTTGGAGCTATTATCAAGATTCAAGCATCATATCAAAGAGCTTCTTGCATCATGTGTATTGGTGTGCTAACATTTGTGATGTAGGGTTTTGATTCAAATAAGCAATTCAAGTCCATATCTTTCAAGAGCATTATTTTGGTTCAAGATCCATATCCATTGTAGCCATTGCACACAAATTTATAGACTTTATAAAGGTTTGGTGAGTTGTAGCATTGCATGTTGTTCATTCACCATTTCCTTCATTATTTCTATTTCATTTCAAGGTTTAATTACCAACAAGGGGTTTGTCTTGACCAAGAAAAACCCCCATTCAGTAACAAAAACAAGTTTTTCCCCATCTTGCATATTTGTGAATGCAGATCTAGGCAGAAGTCTTGAAGATCATTTGGAGTGCAAAGCTGTAAAAGTTGCAAAGTTGCATTACAAAGTTGTCATCTTTAGGGAAACTCACCTATAGGCTGAATTCGAAAGTTTCAAAACCCGAGATCGAAAAGGAAGCAAGTGCAGACCTTGGAGCTCAGGATCACATTTAAAGTTTTTAGAAATTCAGAACCGGACTAATATGCCACCTTGGGTGTCTTATTTCTCATAAGCATATTTTTTAGAGATTCCTTCAGATTCAGTTTTGACATCTGAAGACTCTGCACCTACCTTAAATATCAACAATAGGACTAATACACCATCCTGGGCATCTTAGTCCTCCATAGCACTTTTTGGTAGCCTCTTTACATTTCAAGAATCCTCACAACATCTCCAGACTTCCCAGGTGCACATTTCTAGTTACATAGTTTTCTATTGCATTTTGTTTATCTTTCTAGGTCATTTAGTATTCATTTGCATATCACATTGTGTTTTCAAGTTTATACTTGGTGGTGAACCCCTTTAAAGCTAAGAGCACCCTCTCCTAGGTCCTCCTCATTATGAATTGACTCACCTTGTGAGGTTGATAGTCAATCCAATTAGGGATCCTAGGACGTTATTGAATGATAATAGGAGAATAGTGGTGTTCTATGACCTAGGTTATAAAGCACCCATTTTCCTATTCTTCATTTTGGTGAATCTAACCTTTTTGAGCATTCATATAATTTGGATTCCATAAAGGCCCTAGATCTATATTGCATTAATTCTTGCATTGCATCTTGTATTAGTGAAAGTGCATCTAGGGTTTCTCATATTTAGTGAAAGTGCATCCAGGGTTTGTCATATTTGCATTAGTAAAAGTGCATATAGGTTGTATTTTTTATTTCTTGCATCATTTTATCTCATTTAAAAATTGAAAAGTGCATTGTTCATCATCCTAATTGCATTTAGGAACATTCTTATTGCATTCAAAATTGAAAAAAAATTGCATTCACTTTTGCATCCAATTATTTGTTACTAGTTATCTTTTCTAGCCTTCATTTGCATAAATTTTTCGTTGCAAACATTAGGTCCTTAGGTAGGAAATCTAGGAACACTGTTATCAACCTAGAATTACCTTATTTTCTAGAGAAAACCCTTATTGGGACTAAGATGCCCTTGGTGGCATCTTAGTCCATCTCTGGTTTTTTGTTACAGAACCCTTTCTGAGTGATTTTCTATCTATTTTAGATTTTGAAACCTTCAAATTTCATCAGGAGGACTAAGATTTCCTCCCTGGTGTCTTAGTCCCTATGGAATTTCAAATTACAGTTTTTAGGATTTGAATCAACATTTTTGTTCTTCTATTTGCTGGCATTGGTTATCTATTTCAATGGATTGGCTTTCCATTTCATGCATTTTACTAAATCTAGCTTAAAGTGCTTCATTTCATGCATTGCTCAATTCCAAATTTTCATTTACAACATTTCATCTTTCAGGTTGTTGCATAGTGTAATTAGAAAATTACCATGTTTCCAATCTGAAATTTTCATTTCACTTTTGGTCACTGCTTTGCACTTTCTTTAATTTTCCATGATAACATGTTTTCTTTTAAGAGATGTGGCTTTGATATGGTTAAAGATGGATTGCATAAGTACAACATCCCCTCTTATGCACTCAATTTATATTACAGAAATGAGGTCATTAAGAAACATGTTAATCATCAAACCATTGATGCAATCCTTAATATTACATTTCCCATTGGTGAGGATGATAATGTAGACAATCATAACAATCATACTTTTTCTTCTCTTGATACCTCTCCACTTATTGATGAAGGTATCTTGGTGAAAGAAGATACAAGCATTGAAAATATTTTTTGTCCCTATCCTCCTCCTCCTTTAGAAGATATTAGAAAACAAGTAGATGAGATAATAGAAATATTTCTAAACATCACCTTTACTAGTCTCCATTCATCCCTTGCTTGTGAAAATGTTTTAGTGAAAGAAGATGATATCATAGATAACCAAAATTTTCCTTCTCCTAATATCCCCCCTTAATACAAAGAGGATAGGTTGGTATTAGAAGATGCACCTATCAAGTGTCATGAGAATCTTGCCCCTCCCTTCCCTAATGCTCCTACCATTTGGGAAGATCTATTTAGTAAGCATGGAAATCATAGTTGTCATTCTCTTGATGCCTCCCCTACTTGTGATGAAGCTACTTTACAAAATCTAACCATGGATGAACATATTAAAAGCTCTCCTACTAGGTTAGATGGTATGGCACAAGAGAATGAGACCTTAGAGAAAAAGGGAAATAAAATAGAGCCTTCTCCTAATATCCCCACTATTGATAAACAAGAAAATTCAACCATTCATAACTCCCTTCCATATGATGAAGTCATTTTAGAAGAACCAACCCTTGAATGTCAAGAACATTTGGTTTGTAGTTCTCCTAAAAACTCTCCTACTAGTGAAGATATAATGGTGGAAGATGATGAGGACATTGAAAATAGTAATTCCTTACATGAATATGATGAAGTAACATTTGAATCCTCTTCACTAAGAGATTATGAAAAGAATGATAATAATTTTGAGGTTATGCACATTAGATACCCCTTGGAGTACTCTCCCAAGCCTAAACTTATCCTTTATCCACCCTCTCAAAAACCACAAGTTCAAAACAAACTTATCCTTATCCTCAAACCACCTAAGAACATTTTTTTACAGCAACTGAGTTACAATACCATTTCTCATACATAAAACACTAGGAACAATATAAAACCAAGAAAAAAACCTTCAACATCCCTCCGATTGCCTAATTGTTACATCCCTAACTTTAACTATGTTTTACTTTTTACTTTTGAAGTAATTAGTAGATTATTATGCATGATTCAATGATTTGATGTTTAGTAATAATGTCTAGAAAAATAAATGTTTTCATGAGTTATGTTTATTTGACTAAATTGACATGTGTTTAAAAATTGTCAAGAGGTGATGATTTCTTGAGGATTATGAAATGATTATTGATGCACTAATCTTTAGTTGGTGATGGACAGTTGTATTCAAGGAACAGGTTTCCACCCCTCCAAGAAAGGGAGGGAGAGCATCATCAGGGAGAAGGGCATAGATACAAGGAAATGAGTAGGTTGTCTCCACCTTAGGTCTAGTGTTGGTGCTAATTGGTGAGCATAATTGAGTCGGGTAAGTGATACTCAACCCTTTTGGTATAAGAGTAAATTCTCAACTCGACATGTTGTCAATGTCGTTCAAAGTCCATTTTAAGTTGTTAACGTCAACCTAGTCATTTGGGGATAGTGGCAACGCCAAGGTTGAACATTAGTTGTTGCAACTAAGAGAATCCTCTGTCGAACATGTCACTTCTTATGTTGTAAACGAGTATACGTTGTGACCTCAATTGCGTAATGGGTTTATTGGATAATATGTTTCTTGTTAGTAGTTTTGATGTCGAATTCCAGATTTAGTCTAATCGAAATTGACGTGTTTTTCTTCTATACACGAAGGGAAGAATGACTCAACCTTTTAGGTATTAATACATATGAATATGCTATTTGTGAGGAAAGTCAGCTATGCATACCATGTCTATTTTCCCATCATTTTATACACATCTTGGTGTGATAATGAAAATGGCTAAGACATTCCTCAACGACGTATGGACCCAACGTTGTATTCATTGCTATAATTCCCAATAATGTTTGATTGCTATTATCTCTATTTTCTATTGATAACCAGAGCCAACTTACATAGCTATGGGATGGAAATGTGGCTCACGATTTAAATGTTTTTTTTTTAAGGATAGTAAACTCGGGCTAAGTCATTCACGGTGGCTAAGTTTCAAACATAGAGCTTGTTTAAGTATCTTTGGTGAACTATTATAAGCATGAATTAATAACCGCCAACTTATATTATTGGCACCTCTATACGACATTGATATTCCTAATACCATGCTGTTTAATTAAACTACATTCGTATGTTATTGTTTGGTTGTTAAGCCGTGGGAAGGAAAAATGCTCAACCCAATGTAAGATGTAATTTAAAGCCCAACTCTTAAATGTTCTTGTGCCAACCTTAAGCCATTTGGCCACATATTTCTTACCACAAAGTGGCACGGGCTCTAACGTATTGGTGATTCAAAGTTCCACGTTCATAATCTGGGCCTTCTCCACGTAAGATAAGGAGATAACTAAATTTCATTTAACTGTTTCTTGCCTGGGTATTAACGCGGTAACTATGGATTTTCGAGGGGATAATTCGAGGTGCAGGCAGTTACTACCATCGAGTAACCAACTTTTACAACGGATTTTCTTATGAGCCGACGTGGGGGTAGAGATGGCAACCGTTTTGAAGTGGGACGACCTTGCTTTGAGGAGGGACCTCAGATATTCTCGGCCTCTTTTGGGGGGGGGGACGTAAGGGAATTCTCCTGGCACTGTGTGTTGTGCCTTTGGGTCGAGGTTAAAAGACGAGGATAACACATTTTCAAGGGCGGGGGCTTCCATTTTTATTAGCGCAAGAAGGATGGATGCTAGATAGGGAGGAAGCCCGAGCTCAGTGGGGAAGACACTTTTCGTTGTGTCATATCACAGGGAGGTTGTAACACTAGAGGGCAGCAAGGTATAACATTTTGGTATAACTGGTAGAATCACTCAGGTATGAGTCAGACCATCTTACCTTGTATGTTTCATCATAGCTACTGGTTGCATAAGCTTTGCTTTGGAAATAGAATTCCTATGGGTAATGATGCCTTAAAGACTAGCATAAGTCGTGAAATAAATGAAAAGTTGATAGTTCTTTTGTATATAGATTGAGCTCAAAGTTTGTTGTCATTACTATTTAAATTCATTAGGCAGTCGATCAAATTATATCCAGCGTGATTAACAGTAAATAGAGATTAATATCTCAGTGGAGTGTCTATGCAACAGCAGGGATATTAAAAAAGTTATGTTTTCCAAACACGAGAATAAGGTTGGAAACGTTATCCAGCTTGTGCTAGAAACCCTCATCTAGAGCAATAGAGAGATATTGACCTCTTTTGGAATATCCAAGGTAGGAGATAACATAACACTCAAGGATTTTAACAACTATGTTTTAGAATATTCGAGGTATTAAGGAAACCCTAGTGGTATGAGTTCATAATTCATTTAAGATGAAAGATAGTGAACATTGGATTATCAATAGGATTGTAAGTATTGATATGTGAATAAAACTTTAGGATTATTCAATTGACGTTAGTCAAAGAATGGTTATTTTATAGCGTATTCATATTCCTAGAGTAATGAGGGTTTGTATAGCACCTAAGTGGTTTGAAGAAAACTAGAGCGCACTATACCTATGTTGTATTGTCACTTATTAATGAATTTGGATTTAAGATAGTAATGGGAAACTAAGGAAAGTGGAAATAGATCCTTTCGTCGATGTTAAAGACTAGGATAGCTCCATAGATGAAATCTTGCTAGTCCTCTCAAGGGACTTTTCGGTGAGATAATATCATCATGATATTGAAGTAAGGAGACTGTAACATAGAAAAGATTTCTTTGTAGGAAATAGAATTCCTCTTTTTAATATTTGTATTACATGTTAAGGAAATAGGAGACCCACGAATGTGGAACCCTAGATAGCATTGGTTGCTTATGTTACGGTTCTCAAGAGAAAGAGAGATTTTGAAAATGTAATGATGTTGATCTTGTAGCCTTTATTGAACTTATTTTTGAACTATGTGTACAAAGGAATTTTGTTATTCCAATACTTGGTATCAATGTCGTAACCAACTTCGAGAAGGGGATGTTGGGAGACCAAAACTCAACCTACATGTATTTTGTACTTGAGATGGTTGTTATAGGTATATGTGACATACTTATATAAAGGATGATAATCATATGAGTTTATACCCTATCCTTATTTGAATGTGAATAAACTTGAGTAGACAAGGAAGTTGGAAGCAATTTATTATCTCTTACGAATCTAACCTATTAAGGTTGAAGGATTGAAATTAGTCAAAGTACTAACTATGAGAAGTAACGACACTCATTAATATATATATATATATATATATATATATATATATATATATATATATATCAATGAGGAGATTAATTGGATATCATGCTTTTTCATGTTTTATGAAATGTGAATTTGAGAAATGCTAAGTCATCTGGGTAAGACTAGAAGTAATTGCTCTTATGTTTTGCTTCACTAATGCTATTATCTTTGGAGAACAAGGAAATAGGTAACACTTATGTCGGATATGACATTGTATATATACATGTATATTGATTGAAAATGAAAGGTCGAGAAACCATATAACAAGATAGGAAGTCTTTATAATACCTTAAGAGATTCTACGATAATGTCGAAACTTGATTTAACGCATCAAAGATGTTGGGTATTGAATCTTGAGAGTAAATGACAGGACGTCATAAACCCTAGATATTGCAAGGATGCAATAAGGGACTTTTAAAAGGTTTGAAATACCTAAATTTTTATATTGAATGAATATCCTAGATTAAGGATTAGATCTAAGTCAGATTGGCTAGAATGGATTTTCTATATAGACTAGTTTGTGACTAGAGTACTAAATAAAGTAAATAAACTATAGGATGAGATAGTTTCAAGATGAGTCAGAGGTGAGTGTCTAGATGGCATGACCAATCAGAAGGATCATACTTAGCTAGAAGGGATCTAGAGTTGTATGGTCGATTGAGTTTTGTAGGACACATCCCTAGGACTGAGATGGAGAAACTTGATAGTTCCTTATATCTACACTCTTCGAGAAGGGCCAGGTCACTTCCAGTTAGGAAGTGTGCGGGGTACCACTTGAGTCCGTGGTTGGAGGAAAAGCACTCAGATGATGCTCCCCCTCTGTAGCAGTAGACTCTTCGAGGCTTGTGAAGATAGAGATCAACATTCCAGATGCAGTGAACTCCTTGTTCTAGCTTATGATAGTCAAAACCTATGAGGTAAAACTATTCTTTATGTTAAGTGTATCTTATGTGATATAAATGAATATTGTAAGGAATTATCTTGATTCTAGTTATGATTACATGTGAATTCAAGTTTGAATTTTATCTGGAAAAGTTATACTTTATTCTTGTGCTTATGCGAATAAAAAATAAAATTCTCTCTCTTGTTTACTAAGTTGATTTACCTTCTAGTAAATTATTGAGATTACTTGAGTATTTAGAAGAGGGTTGTTACACTAATCCTATATTGCCTAGTCCTCCTCGTTTGCCTTCACAAAGTGGAAAGGAATATGATCTTGTTGAACAACTTAAGAATACTCCTGCAAAGATATCGCTATGGGACTTAATTCATAATTCACCTAATTATCACACCATGCTTCAAACAGCCTTACAACAAGTCGTGGTTCCCTCTAGTGCAAACCAAAATGACATAGTAGCCATGATTCAAGGGATAAATGTTGACATTTTTTCCACCAAAGTGAACTCCCTCATTTGAAAGTGCAAAAACAATGTGATGCTTTCATGATAATAGCTCAATATAAAAGGATAGGGATAAATCAAACCCTTGTTGAAAATGGCTCAATGCTTAATTTGTGTAGTGTGACCCTTTTGGATATGCTTGGTGTGGATAAATAAAAAATTCAACCTGATTCTTTATCCATTAAGGGATTTGACAATGTAGGAAAAAAAATGCTCAATGTGATCACTTTGCCTATTACAACTGGGAATGCCACATTAGAAACACCAATCCATGTTATTCCTCATGATATTTCATATAATATTCTTTTAGGAAGACAGTGGATTCATGCAATGAATGGGGTTACTTCCACTCTTCATCG
>VDFB02187998.1:0-30752 GCA_007258455.2 Sequoia sempervirens | reverse complement strand
CGAATTGTGGAAACCCCCTTTCCTTTGCTGCTGAACAATTCCGTAAGTCCCCTTGAAATACCAGCAAATCACATTGAGCCAACTGAGCATATTCGCGAGACCGAAAGAAACTTGAGTTGAACGCATGAACTTTCTTGCAATCTTAGCATGCGGAATACTTTGATCAAGAGACAATAGGGTAGCCGTTGGCGACTTTATTCTGCATTGGTGCAGTCACGAAAAACACATCAACAAGTTGATGAAAAGTTTCTAAGTATTGAAAGCTAGAAGTAGGCCTTGTGAAATGCGCCTTAACTTGAAGGAGAAGTTAGAAAAATGTCTAAGTGTCACAAATTGAAAGTTCAATGTGCTAAATGCGCCCACCAAGTTGAAGATAAGTTAAAAGTTTCTAAGTGTTGGCAACTGGAAGTACAGACCCTCAAATGCGCCCTAGTAGAGGAGGTTGAGTTGAAGATTTTTCTAAGGAGAAATGGAAGCTGAGGTAAAATGCGCCCAAGGAAGAAATGGACTTAGAAAAAGTTTCTAAGTATGAAAACTTCCTGCTAGACCCTTTGAATGTGCCCAACTTGCATGATGGCACCAAAAAATTTCTAAGGCATGGAAATTGGAAACTCACCATGCTAAATGCGCCCTAGCCTTGACTAGAGGTTGAAAAATATTCCAAGTCTTTTAAATTTGAAGAAAACTCCTTTGAATGCGCCCAAATGAAGACATGTGAAGACATGACGTGTGCATGAAGACAAAACTATATGCAAGCAAAAGAGGAAAAAGACAAAACGTATGCATGCAAAGGCATAAGGTTCTAAGGCGTACATGCAAAAAGGAATCTAGGACGTCCAAGATGGAGGGAATTTACTAAGGCATGAAAATTTGAAGTGCACCCCTCTATGTGCGCCCTTGACTCATGAAGGCTTAAATATTTTAAGTGTCTAAATTTGAAGCACATCCCTCCAAGTGCGCTTTAACTTGTGAAGAGCTTTGGAAACGTCCAAGTATGGAGAATGTGGAGTGGGCCCCCCTTAGGCGTCTTGAATGGTGTAAGAATTGGAAAATATACCAAGGAGTCCAAACTTAAAGCATGAAGGCTTAAATGCGCCTAGACTAAGAGGAAGGACATGTTGAAATTATTTTGAGCTAGGTGGTGAAAAATAAAAGTTGGACCCTTGATGGCGCTTAGACTGAAGACATGAAATGTGATAATATTTTCTAAGTGTTAATATTTAAATTCCCTCCTCTAGAGGAAAATGCGCCTGAGTCTGATGGGGGATGATGAAATTTGTTAAGGCATGAATAGGTTGGCGAGAGGAAGTCAGAGGATGCCAGCTTCACGAGGTTGATGAGAATTTTCAAAGTTGAGCAAGAAAATAAACCCAGAGATGAAGAATGGAAATAAATTTGAAGGAAATGTTTTTCTAAGGTTTAAAATTTCAATAAATAAAAATAAAAATTAAATGAACCCCTTCGTTTGTAGAGCCATGGATTCAACGCTTTCTGAAGGGAATTTTCTTCTGGGTATTGGATGTCTGCGATGAGGAATGGATTTTAAAGTCTTCCACAGCTCGCCAAGGCTTTTGAGATGGAAATTTTGATCGGCACTTGGATTGATGAATTTCCTAAGGAAAATTTGAGAAATTTTCTAAGGCAAAAAAAAAGAAATATTTGTGAAGATAAAATGCCTCGAATGATGAATTTGAAGTTGATTGCCTAGGTGAAATTGATCGAATTCTTCGTGGAAATAATTTTCTCGAGTCAGAGATGAATAAAATCAAGGTTGCCAACGCCTCAACCAAAAAAGTGAATTTCTTGAAGAAGATTTTAAAGGTGCAACTCTTAAATACGCCCTTGAGGAAGATGAAATTTGTCTAAGGCATTGAAATATGATGCACAGGAGTCATATGCCCCAACCTACAGATGTTGAAAAATCGTGAAAAAAGCAAAGTTGGCTAGAGAAAAACGATGAACCCTTGGAAGTTAAAGCATGAAAATCAGGTAAGTAAGGTGAGTTTATATCATGAAGTGTTTTGACGCTCTTCTTTTTGTCTATTTTTGCTGAATGAATGCCAGGACTAGAGCACGATGACTTGAAGTGATGAAGCAAGATGATATTACAACCTTCGAAGGGAGATAAAGTTATGAGTTTCGAGCTCTTCCATGAGATCTCGGTTGCACCCAAAACATGAAGGAAGAAAAGTTCGAAGAAAATTGTTAATGGAGTTTCTCCTCAAAGACCCAATGTTCACCCAACGCAGTCAGGCGGGTGGCGAGGAAGAAATGATGAAGTCCAAGATAGGAAAAGATGAAAGCCCAAAGGTTAGGAATGATCCTCAAGAACTTCAAAGTCGAAGAACAACATCAAGGAGGAAAATCATCGTCGGGCAGGAGAAAGAAGTTTCAGATCAAGAACGTGCTTGCCATACTATTCCAAGAAGTTCAAGGCCCAAAGGTTAGGAATGATCCTCAAGAACTTCAAAGTCGAAGAACAACATCAAGGAGGAAAATCATTGTTGGGCAAGAGAAAGAAGTTTCAGATCGAGAACGTGCCTGCCATACTATTCCAAGAAGTTGAAGCAGTGTGAACAAGTCATGCACGGGAATCTTCTGGAAGATGATGGACATTAATGGCTCATTTATTGCCCCACTCCTCTTTGTGGTGATTTTTAGGGTGAATCTTGTTTAGGGTTGAGGTGGCACGATCTGGGCCATCCAGCCGATTGTAATCTAAGTCGTCCGTTGGACTTGGCCAGCTATATAAAGGGGCATCCCCCCTCATTTGTACCTTCATGAGACATTAAAGTTAGATAGTAAACATAGAGTAGAGGGATAACTTAGAAGTAGCTTAGTATAGATTAATAGTGTAGTTGAAGAAGGAAAGTTTTCCTTTGAAAACTTTTGCAAGAGATTGTTGTGTAAAACTTTCATAATAAAAGATCTTTTCATTGATGGTGAAATTCGTCTTTGTTATGGATAGCTAGCGAGGTTTCTTCATCCCTTCACTTCAAGTAGTGGTAATTTCATTTTATACGCAGATGTTACCGTGGAATGTGGTGTTTGATCTAAGCAAGTTTCGCTTATCCATACCACTAGTGGGTTCACTGACGGTGTGTACGCCTTGTGTGGTCAACTAGAAACATTGTGGACATAACTTCAAACACAGTTTGAATGATGGTATGCATCGTTGTGATGGTATCTTCATGTCAAGTGCGGTGGTTGAACATCTTTAGTCATCTCCCTTGAAGATTGCGACCAGAATTTGAAGTGGTCCGATGCAGGCAAAGCCGGTCCGTATTGAAGTTGGTTTAAAGCGAGTCTGATATCCCCGCAGACTTTGAATAGATTTAGACTTCTAAAGCTTGCAACCACTTTACATTCAAGCATTCTCTCAAGTAGAATTAGGAAACCCGCTACTCTCAATGATAAATCGGGTCAATTGTGAAAACCCCTTCCTCTAATCGCTGAACAATTCGTGAAGTCCCCTTGAAATACCAAATGAAATCACATCGAGCCAAACTGAGCCTATTCGCACTGAAAGAACCTTTGAGTTGAATGCACGAACTTTCTTGCAATCTTAGCGTGCGGAATACTTTGATCAAGAGAGAATAGGGAAGCCGTTGGCAACTTTATTCTGCGTTGGTGCTGTCATGAAAACACATCAATAGGGTCATAATGTCGCCTCTTACTGTATACAAGAAAAGGGAAGAACTGGCTCGCTTTCAGCTTCCCTAGTTGCCCGGCGAAGGACACACCCTCATTTGAATTTACGATAACGGGAAGTCAATTCCTCCCTTCTTCTTTCTCTTCTAAATTTTATTGTAGGCAATGAGTTGCCTAGATATCTCTAACATCAAAATTCTATTTGTTGGGTACTTAGGCAATCTATATGGGTATGAAGAAAACCCTTGCAACCTAATATAAGTAAACTTTGGAAAATGAATAAACTAGCACCCATACCTTTCTATTAATTCTTGAGCTTCTCTCGAGATCCTGTGATGAGTTCTCTGCTAAAGTGATCTCATTATATGCATGGTGAAGGCATCATTGACTCGCTTGTAATGGGAGGTGCTCATCAGGTGCAGCTGTGGACAAGCCTCATGGATTTTGAATTGCTAAGAGCCGCATCTGATTGGCTCCTTGTATGAAATTCCCCTATATTTCGTCATACGAGCCAACATGTATACCAGGTATGAGCCCATGTAAAAAGTCTTCGTCCTCCTCAAACTTCGGAGCTGCTCATGCAAATTGTCACTAATCATCACCGTCCAGTTGATATGTTCTTTCCCTTGCAGCACGAGATTGATATAGTAGAACATCAAGGCTCAAAGATAAATGCTTGAGGGCAGCCTCCAACTCTGCTGAGCATCACGATCAGGTCACAATACTCCTGCTTCAAATCATTCGATATTATCTGCTTCGGCAACTTCGTGCGAGAGGGCTTGGGCTTGTTCATCCAGCAAGCGTTGATCATGTCAACACACCTCTCGAATGTTGAAGCATACATTCGCTCAGCACGCTCTCATCTTATAAATCATCCTCTCGTGTGATGGGATTCCAAATGCTTTGCCGATAGCTGCAGGAGTGAGGTTGGCGAACAATCTACCATCAACCGAGACAATAGACCTGTGATCAGGGTCGTAGCAGTTGGCACACTCCATCATCGGCTCAGGACACTGAATTGCTGGCAGAAAACCAACAGCTGCATATAGTCCACTCCGAACAATATTGTGTGAAGTGATCGAAGGACGATGGCTTCCAACTCCCATCATCCGACTTTTAAAAGCCTCCATGTTGAAAGAACCCAAATTTGTGTCAGCCAGCTTGCCCAACTTCGAAGTGAATTTTGACTCCGGCAGGAAAGGCTTGCTCAGCGTCTTGATAATAGCCTGCCTGGATGCAACATTACTATTTCTGCTAGTTTCTCTTACTTCAGCCATCCTCAACTTCTCCTGCAGTAACCTCAACTTTCAACACTTAGAAAGTTTTCTGAGTTGGCTTCAACAACTTCAGCACTTGGAGAAAATCGGTCAACCTCACTTTCAACAACTTCTCAGCACTTAGACTCTTTTCAAACTTGCCTTCTTCAAAGTTTCAGCTTCAACTCGAATTTCTTCACCAGATTTTATTTTGCACTGCAGTCTCCACTCCAGAGCTCAAGTCGTACTTCTTAGCTAATGGAGAAAAATGAAACAAAGTTCAACTCATATAGCTAATTCGAATTCTAGAAGGAGCTAAGTTTAGCCAGTTCATTAAATTTCCACTACTTCACAGCAGGAATTCGAATTTCCCTCTTCTAGCAATTGCCACACTTGTCATTTAGCGTATGGAATCTTGACCTTCTAGAATTTCAAAAGATTCACTTCACTGTACTTAGCATTTTAAATCATTTTTTTCTAACTTCAACTACATCCTTTAAAAAATTCACTTCACCGGCTGGAGCTCTGACACTTAATTTTATTCATCTCTCGCCTAGAAAATTGATCTCACGAAGAATTCAATCAAATTCACCTAGGCAATCAACTTCAAATTCGTTGTCCGAGGCATTTTATTTCAACAACACATTTTATTCCTTCTGCCTTAGAAAATTTTAAATTTTCCCCTTAGGAAATTTCATTATTTAAGTGCCCATTAAAATTTTCATCTTGAAATCCTCGGCGAGTTGTGGAAGACTTTAAAATCAATTCTTCTTCTCAGACGTCCGATACCCAGGAGAAAATTCCCTTCAGAAAACGTCGAATCCATGGGTCTACAAATGAAGGGGTACATTTAATTTTTGAATTTTTTAACCTTAGAAAAAATATTTTTCATCAAATTTATTCCAATTTTTCATCTCTGGGCGTATTTTCTTGCCTAGCTTCGAAAATTTTCATCATCCTTGTGAAGCTAGCGCCTTCTGACGTATCCACTGCCAATTTTGTTCATGCCTTAGTGAATTTTACCATCTTCTTCAACTTGGGCGTATTTTCCTCTAGGGTGAAATTAAATATTAACACTTAGGAAAAATATTCAATCAATATCATCAGTATTAGGCATCTAGGAGGAAATTGCCTTAGAAAATTTTCTTTCCATTCATCTTCAGTTATGGCGCATTTTGCCTGTGGTGAGGAATTTTCATCAACACTTAGCACATTTTACCCTTTAGAAGGCCACCATCTCCAACATATTTGGGGCGCATTTCACATGTCAAGAAGGAATTAACTTTCATGCCTTAGTCATTTTTTTATTCATCTCACCTTGCACCTTGGCACATATAGCATGTTGAGAGGGAATAACTTCAACGCCTTAGACTTCTTCATCACTTAACATCTTTTATTCTATCTTGGACTTGGCACATTCAAAGAGTGGTGAAGAATTTCCCTTCATGCATAACGCCTTGGTAACCTTTTATTTGTCTTCACCTTGCACTTGAGATGGGCGCATTTCACACATGGTGAAGGAATTATTTCCAACGCCTTTGACCTCTTTGACTTCTTCAAGCATGGGCACATTTTGGACCCCAAGGAGGATTTAAAAACTTTTGTCTTTTCCTAGCTTGCTTGGGCGCATTTTGATAGTGGAGGAGGACGAACTTCATGCCTTAGAAACTTTTTAACACCTCCACTTTGCATGGGCGCATTTAGGGGTAGGAGGCGGACTTAACTTCTTGACTTTGAATTTTTTTAACACCTTCATCTTTGAAGAGGGCGCATTTGGAGGGGGGAGGTGGATTAACTTTGAACACCTTAAGACCTCTTCATCATCTTTCCTAGCATGGGCGCATTTGGAGACATGAGGTGGACTTAAGTCCTTGACTTAGAAATTTTTTTAACATCTTGACTTTGCATGGGCGCATTTAGGGGGGGGAGGTGGATTTAGCAATGCTTTAGAAATTTTTTTAGCTTCCATCACCATGAGGGCACATTTAGCATGTGGAGGACTTATCTTCATCACTTAGAATTTTTTCCTATCTCATGCTGGATGAGGGCGCATTTTCAGGGTGGAGGTGGACTTGTCTCCAACACTTAGAAATTTTATCAACTATCTGCCAGTCATCTTGGGTGCATTGAGGGGGTCAAGCAGGATTTGAGTGCAAACTTAGAAAATTTCATCAACCTGGCTTGAAGATGGGCACATTTTGCATGTGAAGGAGGATTTTTCCAGACTTAGGCGTTTTTTCCTCATTCCTTCTGCCAGCTCAATACTTACTATAAATAGTAAGTTCCAAGTTTTCTCTCTTTTGAAGATCGGATTGATTTGAAATTTTAACCACAGGATCCCCATGACCTAGTTAACCTGTTCATACTGCCATCTCAAGTTGACTTGCTATTTATAGCATGCTTCTAAAGGTGGTTTACTATTTATAGCAATTGCCTTATTTCATGACGTCCACAACTTCGTTTGACTTGAAATTTGAATGCTGTGACCCTCATCGGTAGACTTGCCCGTTTCTGGAACGCCTTACTATAGATAGTAAGTGCTCCGATTGCCTTCAAATTTTACCGGTGGATAGCTTGAAAGATGTTGATCGTAGTGGGATACACGGTTTTTGAAAATTCTGACATTTTACTCCTCATTTTAGGTCCTGAAGCTGGAAACCCTAATCTGACTTGCATGCCCATCAAATGACCTCCGTTTGACCTCTTTTCTGTTGCACTTCGCCTTGTTTGTGATCTTGATGCACTAGGTAGCTGCCGGAATGGACCTGCTAAATATAGTAAGTCTCTGAAAACTGATCATCTCGCCTTGCATGTCACATCACTGCGTAGCTCTTGAAAAACCCACAAGGAATCTCTTGACATGCGCTGAAAAGCTCTACATGCAAACCCTAAAAATAGCCTTCGAAGACGGCTCCTGAAAAAGTCCTGATCCCAGTTTGCATGTTACACCGTTGTGAAGCCCTCAAAAAACCCACAAAGAATGTTCAGACATGCAAATAAAATTTCAACATACAAACCCTAAAAATAGCCTCTGAAGGCTGAATTCTGAAAGTCATCGTCTCATTTTGCATGTTATATCAACACGTAGGTTTCAGCAAACTCAGAAAGAATCTCCAGACATGCATTGAAGAACCTTGCATATAAACCCTAAAATCTGCTCCTGAAGTTGAACTTGTTAAAAATAGATAGTTGTTCGTTTCGGCTCAAAATTTGCAGACGAGTAGCTTGATGTGTCCTGGATGCAGTGTAATGATCAAAACTTCAAAAGTGCTGAAAGAACGCCCCAAATTTGGTACTTACTAAAAATAGTAAGTTGCTAGAATTTGACAAAACTTAGCTAAGAACCTGTTGGAAGTATACTGACTGCAATGTGAAGCTCAAATTTCAACTTATTCACTTCATTTGACTTCAAGTTGACCAGAAAGTACAAACCCTCATTCTAGAGACTTGGCCAAAATTTCACATTCAAGCTCACGGACGGGCACATCCCCGGAAAGCGGATAGCAGAAAGAAACAGAAAGAGAGAGAGAGACAAAATCAAAGCCAAAAGACTAGAATGGAGCAAAAATTAGGGGGTCCCCATTTTGAATGGGGCGATGTGTGAAAAGGTCACAACAGGTCCGGGGGCAGCGCCCCTATCGCGCTCCTTGTCGTGGTACAAGGCGGGTTTGAGGAGCAACGCCCCCGCCGCCAGCACCAATTTAAGGCTTCCGAAACCATACAAATCTCCATGGTGCACCTCATTTTCATGATTTTTTGAGTGGCAAAAAATAATGCTGAAAAAGCCAAAATTAAGACCTTGAAAACCACACAAACCGCAAAAAATGAATCAAAATTTCGTTTATTCCGCCTGTAGGTTTCTTTTTGCTAAGAGGTCGAATTTTTTTAAAAACTCTCCGAGTTTTTTTGAAAAACTCTCCAAAAAATCGGTGGGTTTTTTAGAAAAAACTACGAGTTTTTCTAGGTGAGTATTTGCACCAAAAACTCGTTTTGAAAAAAAAACTCGCTAGTTTTTGGCGAGTCTGCCATTTATGGTCCCAAAGAAATCAGAAAATTCTAATCCAAAAATGAAATTTGCAGCATCATTGGATAGAGATACCTACAATGATTTGAGGAAGAGAAAGCTTTGCTTTTGGTGCAAAGGACCTTACGATGATAAGCACGAATGCCCTTTGAGACCCAAGGGTAAAGCAAAGCAAATGGAATGGTTTTATGAAGGAGAAGACTTGACTGATTGGGATGACCAGCAAGCTGCTTATGATGATGAAGAGGTTGAAAACTCAGAAAAAGAAGAGGTAAATGAGGAGGAGCAGCAAATAAAAGATGCCTACATCACTAACATGCAAAAAGAAGGGTCATTTAGGATGAGGGGTATCTTAGTAGGTCAAAAGGTGATCTCTCTATTGGATACAGAGGCTACTCATAACTTTATAGATTTACATTTTGTGGAGAGACGTGGTATTCAGATGCAGGAATTTGAAGGAATTAGGGTAAAGGTTGCTGATGGCTACACATTGAAGTGTGAAAGAATGGTTTTGGATCTGCCTATGCGTCTCAACAATTTTGAGTTTAAGGCTGATTTCTTTGTTGTGAACATGGGGGATACCGATGTTGTGCTTGGTATGTGTTGGCTACATGCTATTGGGGAGTTTACTCTCAATCTTAGGGACATGGAGATGAAATTTCAGATTGATGGTAAAACTCACGTACTCAAAGCCATTAAGGACAACAACCTGAAGGTAATTTCTTACAGGAGGATGGAGAGATTAGTTCATCATGATATGGTAGATTGGGTGGCAAAGTTTGTGGTGATTCCTACACATGATGAACAGCAAAAACCTTCATACCATCCGGACATACAGGAACTTAGGATGAAACACTCCAAAGTGTTTAGTGACATACCTCCTGGTAGGCCACCAGATAGGGGTATTGAGCATGTCATTGAGTTAGAGGAGGGCACTAAGCCCGTTATGATCATCACCTACCGTCATCCCAAGAGATTGAAGGATGAGATAGAAAAAACAATTAAGGAGTTATTGGCTATGGGGCACATACGGCCTCGCAAGTCTCCCTTTGCATCTTTGGTGGTATTGGTAAAAAAGAAAGATGGTTCTCTATGCATGTGTATTGACTACCGCCAGTTGAACAAGAGAACAATTAAAAACAGGTATCTGATCCTACACATAGATGAGCTGATTGATGAGCTCCATGGTGCATGTTTCTTTTCGAAGATTGACTTGAGGTCCTATTGTGACCTTTTCACACATCGCCCCATTGCAAATGGGGACCCCCTAATTTTTGTTCTGTTCAAGTCTTTTGGCTTGGTTTTTGGTTTGTTTTGCTGTCATCTCTTTTTTGTTTCGTCTGTCTTTCCGGGGATGTGCCCGCTTGAATTGAAATTTTGGCTAAGTTTGAGAATTAGGGTTTTGAATCTTCTGGCCAGTTTGAAGTCAAATGGAGTGAATAAGTTGAAATCTGAGTTTGGAAATACAATCAACATGCAAAGTTTCATCGAATTCCGACAACTTACTATTTTTAGTAAGTGTTCGATTCAAGGCATTCTCTCAGCACTTTTGAAGTTCCGATCGTTACACTGCATCCAAAGCACGTCAAGCTGCTTGTTTGCAAGTTTTGAGCTGAAACTGACAACTTTCTATTTTTAGCAAGTTCACCTTCAAGAGCTGATTTTGGGGTTTACATGCAAAGCTTTTCAACGCATGTCTGAAGAATATTTCTGGGGTTTTTGAGACCTACGCGATGATATAGCATGCAAAATGAGATGATGACTTTCAGTGACTCAAGGCTTCAGAGGCTATTTTTAGGGTTTGCATACAAGATTTCTCAGCGCATGTTTGTATAATCTTTTCTGGGTTTTCTGAGAGCTTTGCAACGAGGTAACATGCAAGCAGAGCTGATCACTTTTTTGGGACTTGCTATTTTTAGCCAGTGCTTGCATGTTGATCATTTTTTTGGGTTTTTTGAGATCTCTCGGGCAGTGTGACATGCAAACTCATCTGGCAGCTGATTGGTCACTTTTTTAGTCACTTACTATTTTTAGCAGGATCATTTCGGCAGCTGCCCAATACCTCAATATCGCGAATAGAGCAAAGTGCAACAGAAACAGGGTCAAACGTAGATCATTTGATCGACATGCAAGACAGATTAGGGTTTCCAGCTTCGGGACCCAAAATGAGGGATCAAACTCGAGAATTTCCGAAAACCGGTGTATCCCACTGCGATCGGTATCTTTCAAGGATTCCACTGGTGAAATTTGAAGGCAATCCGAGCACTTACTATTTATAGTAAGGCACTCCAGAAACAAGCTATAAATAGTAAGTTAGTGGCAGGCACCAGTGTGAATAGGCAAGTTAACCCATGAGGATCACACTAGTCGGATTTCAAGTTAAAAGGAGTTGTGGAAGTCTCAAAATCAGGCAGTTACTATAAATAGTAAAACACCTCCAGAAACATGCTATAAATAGCAAGTTAACATGAGATGGCAGTGTGAAGAGATCAACTGGGTCATCAGGGTCCTGTGGTTGAAATTTTAGATCAATCCAAGCTTCAGAAAAGTGAAAAATTATGGACTTTCTAAAAATAGCAGGTCAAGGCAAGCTGAAGACATCATGAACAATCAACCCTAAGTCTGACAAAAGCTGGGAAATTCATCTAAGTTTGATGAAATTGAAAGTAGCCCTCCTCAAATCCACCTTAGCAACCTAGGAGAGCTCAAGATTTGTTTAAGTCTGGAAAATTGGAAGTAGACATGTTGAAATGCGCCCTAGCCTGAGAGATGATTGGAAATTTTACTAAGTCTTGCAAATTTGAAGCACACCCTCTAAGAAGCGCCTTAACTTGAAGGAGAAGTGTGGGAAATTCTATTGAGGCATGAAACTAGAAGCTCACCTATGGAAATACGCCCTTGGAAGGTTGAAAGGCTGAAGAACATTCTAAGTGTTCTAAATTGAAAGCTCCTACCCTCATATGCGCCTTAGCTACTTGAGGTGGATTAAAAAGTTTACTAAGTACTTGAGATTTGAAGCTCCCTACTCCATATGCGCCTTGGGAGGAAGGGGAGACTTGACAATATTCTAAGTGTTGTAAATTTGAAGCTTGGCCCCCTAAATGCGCCCAAGGTAAAGAGGGGCACTTGAAAAATATTCTAAGTACTTAAGATTGAAAGCTCTAAGTCCTAGATGCGCCCTTGATTGGAAGAAGAAGTCTGAAAATTTTCTAAGTGTGGAAAGCTAGAATCTTGAAGGGCTGAATGTGCCTAGCATGACAAGGAATGAGAAAACCTTCCAAGGCACTAAAAATGAAAGTAGAGGGGGTAATATGCGCCCAGCTAGAGGAGAGGCTTCAAATTTTTGTTTTTCTAAGTTATGAAATTGGAAGCTCCAGCATCAAAATGCGCCTTGGGAAGAAGAGGAAGATCTTGAAAGTTTCTAAGTATCACAAATTGGAGGTAGCTGCACTTGAATGCGCCCTTGGAGAGAAAGATGCTTGGAAAGTTTTTCTAAGTGTTGTAAACTTGAAGCTTGGACCCCCATATGCGCCTAAGGAGAGGAGAGGGTGATTCAAATTTATCTAAGGCATGAAAATTGGAAGTGCACCCGATGAAATGCGCCCACCTTAAGCAGCTGATTAAAAAATTCTTCTAAGTATCACAAACTGAAAGTTCAGCTAGCCATATGCGCCCTTGCAAGTTTAGGAAGCAAGAAAATATTCTAAGTATTGGAAATTGAAAGTAGAAGCCCCTACATGCGCCCAAGAGGATATTGGAAGTTAGAAATTTTCACTAAGGTGTTGAAACTCAAAGTACACACCTTGAAATGCGCCTTAACATGGAGATGGTTTGGAAATTTGTCTAAGGAAATGAAATTTCAAGCCCAGCCTAGCATATGCGCCCAAGTGAGAAGGAGTTGTTGTGACCTTTTCACACATCGCCCCATTGTAAATGGGGACCCCCTAATTTTTGCTTCGTTTCGGACTTTTGGTTTGATTTTAGTTAGTTTTCCTGTTGTCTCTCTCTTGTTTTGTCTGTCTTTTCGGGGATGTGCTCGTCTGATGTGAAATTTTGGCTAAGTCTGAGAATTAGGGTTTGCTTTCTTCCAACCAGTTTGAGGCCAAATGGAGTGAATAAGTTGAAATCTGAGTTTGGCAATGCAGTCAGCATGTTTCTAGCGGGTCCCCAGCAAAATTTCATCAAATTCTTGCAACTTGCTATTTTTATCCTGCCTTCGAGGGCCACTTTTAGGGTTTGCATGTTGGACTTTCAGATGCATGTTTGAAGATTCTTTGTGGGTTTTTCGAGACCTTCGCAGTGATATAGCATGCAAAACGAGATGATGAATTTCAATGATTCGAGCTTCAGAGGCTATTTTTAGGGTTTGCATGCGAGATTTCTCAGCACATGTTTGCATAATCTTTCTGGGTTTTCCGAGAGCTTCGCAACGAGGTAACATGCAAGCAGAGTTGATCACTTTTCCGAAACTTACTATTTTTAGCCAATGCTCGCATGTTGGTCATTTTTCTGGGTTTTTCTGGGTTTGTTGAGATCTCTCAGGTAGTGTAACATGCAAACTCATCCGACAGCTAGTTGGTCACTTTTTCAACCACATACTATTTTTAGCGGGTTCACTTTGATAGTTGCCCAACACTTCAGAATCACGAACTCGATGACATGCAACAGAAACAGAGTTAAACGTAGGTCATTTGAGGCACATGCAAGAAAAATTAGGGTTTCGAGCTTCGGGACCCAAAATGAGGGGTAAAATGCCGAAATTTTCAAAAACCGGTGTATCCCATCGCGATCAGCATCTTTCAAGAAGTCCATTCGTAAAATTTGAAGGCAATCAGAGCACTTACTATTTATAGTAAGCCACTTCTGAAGCAGGCTATAAATAGTAAGTCGGCATCAGGCGCCAGTGTGAACGGGAAAGTCTACCGATGAGGGTCACAACATTCAAATTTCAAGTCAAACGGAGTTGTGGAAGTCTCGAAATCAGGCAGTTGCTAGAAATAGTAAACCACTTCCGAAACAGGGCTATAAATAGCAGGTTGGGGCGAGAAACCAGTTTGAGCAGGTCAAGCAAGTGATGAGGACCCCATGGCGCGAATTTTAGATCAAACGGAGTTGCAGAGGTTCGAAAATCAAGCACTTACTATTTTTAGCAGGCCTATGCAAAGGAATTAGGGTTTCCTAAAAAGTAGGGCGAAACATGATAGCTACACGGTAGCAGCATCCAATCACGATCAACATCCTTCAGGCAGTTTACACACAAAGTTTGAGCTCATTTTGAACAATTACTATTTTTAGTAAGTTGTTAAAAATAGTAAAGGCATGCCAGCATCAGGCGCCAACAACTCAATCACGTCACGAGGTTCGAAGTAAAGTGAAAATCAAGCCTTCTGGAGCTTGAATCAACTTAAAATGCAAAATTTGAGAAACTTTCTAAAAATAGAAAGCTTGGGCAAGCTGAGGGCAACGTGAACAAACCACTTCAAATCGGACGAAAACTTTGAAATTCATCCAAGTCTGATAAAATGAAAGCTCCAGCATCAAAATCTACCTAAGAAGCTTGAAGAGCCATGAAAATTCACTAAGTCTGAGAAATTTGAAGTTCAGCCTGCCAAATGCACCTTAGCTACTTGAAGATGGCATGAGATTTTTCTAAGTACTTCAAACTTGAAGTTGACCTCATCATATGCGCCCTAAGCAAAGATAGGAGCTGGAAATTTCTCTAAGTGTGTAAAACTTGAAGTATGACCCTCTATATGCACCTTGGGAAGAAGAGGGTGATTAAAATTCTACTAAGTCTTGCAAATTGGAAGCTCACCCATGGAAATGCACCCTTGGAAGGTTGGAAGGCTGAAAAACATTCTAAGTGTTCTAAACTTAAAGCTACTACCCCCAAATGCGCCTAGGCAAAGAGAGGCATGTGGAAGTTTTTTCTAAGTGTTAAAAAGTGAAAGTAGAGGGGGTCATATGTGCCTTAACTTGAAAAGGGAGGCTGGAAATGTGACTAAGTATTAAAAACTTGAAGTCCACCCTCTAAAATGCGCCCTTACAAGCTTGAAGACACTTGAAATTTTACTAAGTGTGGTGAATTTGAAGCTCCCTACCCCAAATGCGCCTTGAGAAGAAGGGGGGACTTGGAAATATTCTAAGGCATGTAAATTTGAAGCTCCCTACCCCAAATGCGCCTTGAGAAGAAGGGGGGACTTGGAAATATTATAAGGCATGTAAATTTGAAGCTCAACACCTCATATGCGCCCTTGCAAGCTTGAAGGAAGTCCAAAAAAAATCTAAGTATAGAAAATTTGAAGGAAGACCCCTTTGAAATATTCTCTATTAATTTTTTCCAAATTAACATTCAAATCAGCAACCAAACATTGATTAGCGTTAGCTCCAAAAATGTAAACCAAGAAAGAAGATAACTCTAACCAAGAATGTTCACCAAGATCCCAATGTGGGCGAGGTGATAGCATATGGTCGGAGGATCGTTAGGCATAAACAGAGCTGAAAGTATAATTCATCTGCTGGTGCAGGTATCCACAAGTGGTGGGAATACTCCACTTATTCAGTGGGTGAGTTTACAACAATTATTAGGCGTCAAGCCAGCCTTTAAATCCACTCTTCCACTTATTAACGTGGGGGGAATACTGTCCACACAACCACTTATTTTGTGGGGGGAATTTATAATCAAGAAAGATGTTTATTCTAAAACTCAACCACTCAATTGTGGGAGTGTAATCAAGTATAAATTGCAGCAATAAAATGAAATAGCTGTTAGTACTACTAACTAGCTTTACAATGAATAGAAATAGCTGCAAATAAGAGAGATACGCTTCTAGAATGTTCTTTATCCACACTGGCGGTAAACCATCCAGGGGTTACATATATGAGAGATTAATCATAAGATTTTGCAGCTAATTAAATGATTGGAACAGTACTACTGTTTACAGTCTTACAATGATAAACAACTGCAATTTTCAAGTGTTATTACAATCTTTACAAAGCAAAATGAAATAGAAGATTTTTCCACTTGATATCCTCTCAATTAATGAAGCTTAAAACCAAAATCAGAATACTGGAGCAAACTGATATAAAAATCAGCAATCTGGAAATGATTATCAGCAAACTGAAAACACATAAAAATAATCACAACTCCTTCACAATACCTCCAGAAGATGAAATATAGCTTGCAAAAGCTCTTGAGAAGGTTGGCGCCCAATTCACAATGATAAAATAGCATCTAAACTCAACTATTAATTTATGCACGAATCCCAATGCTCTCCAAAAAGGTACGGCCTCCTTGCAAGGGCGATTTTGCTTAATAAAATCTGAAACTTGGAATTAAACTTTGATCACCTCCAAATATGGTCGCCTCTATTATAGAAATGCAATGATCAAATACCCAGAACCAAATAAAATTCATACTAAAAGCTGTATACAAAAATCACTTTCAGCCATGATAAACCAGCAACATAAAAACTGGAAATATCTCACCAAAACTCCACAATAATGCCTGTATGTATTCTCCGATGGAAGCTACCTCTAACCACCTCACCTAGGGAACTATAGTTGCGTGCCCGAAGAATGGAGTAAATTTGCTAAGCTTTCCCTTAGCCGATTCCGACCATTCCAGCTAGCCAGAATCTCTTTGCTCTTCAAACAAAGAAAGTAATATATAAACTTCAATTGGCAAATGAAGCAACAAGAACTCTTCAAATTCCAAGAAGTTCAATCACTTCAACTTCCAAAAGGGATGCTGCCTTTTTGCATTTTACTTTTTGAAATAATATAATATTACCTAAACCCTCCTTTTCACTTCTTTGGTAACAATAAAGCATTTAATAAATTATTAAATGCACAATTTGACCTCTTAATGGCCCCTCTTTTAAAACAAATATGAAGCATATCTTGTATGGGTACAACTGGAGAAACATGAAATTTTGACTAAGTATAAAAACTCACCCATGGAGATAAATCCTCAAAACCAATGCCAATATCGGAACCGATGGATAGCGCAAGATGACTTGAGTTGAGTCACTGATGATACCAAATTTAGACTTACTAAAAATAGCCAATCGCTATAAATAGTAAGTTCACATCAAAACAATGATAGCCAAATCAATAAAGAATCGCAAAGGATTGAATCACAAGCAGATGTGACATCGCTAAAAAGATAGACTTGCTAAAAATAGCAAATCGCTATAACAGTAAGTCCGCATTTCAACATCCTCCTAACACCAATCGAAAGCAATATCCGAAAGAGGGAAAACCCTAATTTTCCACCTTTAGCTTCACGGATTTCCTGAAATAGAAGCAACTTACTGAAGAGTGTAGGGCCAAAATGGGGACATTACACCTTTGAATGCCTTTGACTAGTATAAGAGTTGCAAAGTTTTTAAGTGCCGCAAATGAAGGAAGACCTTGAATGCGCCTTTGACTGAAGGGGTGAGTTTAAAAAAAAAAAAAATATTCGAAGTGTTTTAAACTTGAAGTATGACCCTCTATTTGCGCCTTAGCTACTGGAGGTAGATTAAAAAGTTTCTAAGTCCTTGAAACTTGAAGTAAGGACCTCTATATGCGCCTAAGAAGTTGAGAAGACTAGAAAATATTCTAAGGTATTCAAAACTTGAAGTAGACACCTCTATATGCGCCTTAGCTAAAGGGGAAGATGAGAAAATATTCTAAGTCTTGAAGATGTCAGCAGGACTCCCCATATGCGCCCAAGATAGTGTGATGAAGAAAAACGCCTAAGTGATGGTAAAATGGAAGCTCCCCTAGTCAAATGCGCTGAGAGGATGAGTTAAAAAATTGTCTAAATCTGAAAAACTTGAAGTAGTTACCTCTATATGCGCCTTGACTTGTGGAGGAATCATAAAATGTTCTAAGTGTTGAAAATTGGAAGTAGAGACATGTGCCCAAGTTGGCTGGGAGGTGATAAAATTTCCTAAGGCAAGGCAGGGGAAGAAATGCGCCCAGAGGTGATGAATGTGAATAAATTTGATGGAAAATATTTTTCTAAGGTTAAAAAATCAAAAAATTAAAAGTACCCCTTCATTTGTAGACACATGAATTTGATGCTTTTTGAAGGGAATTTTCTTCTGGGTATTGGATATTTTCGACAAGGGATGGATTTTAAGGTCTTCTACACTTCTCTGGAGATTCTAAAGTGAATATTTTTATTCGGCTTCCTGGTTGATGGGATTTCCTAAGGAAAATAAATTATTTCTAAGGTAGATGGGCTAGAAAATTTGCTAAGGCAATAGAGGGGGTATCATGTTGGTTGGAGAACTTTCTGAGGTAGAGGAAATCAAGAAACACCCTTCAAGATGCGCCGTCAAGTTGGATAAAGTTTCTAAGGCACAACTTCAAGGTACACAGGAAGCAGAGTACAACATGGAAATTTGACTAAGGCATGAGGAATTTGAGGATGAAGTTTGCTAGAGGAAAAAAGATGAGCCCTATCAGATTCGGAAATCACTCAAATCTTGGTAGTCAAAGCATGGAGATCTGGTAAGTGAAATGATTTTATATCATGAAGTGTTTTGATGCTCTTCTTTTGTTTGTTTTTGTAGGATGAACGTCGGGACCGGAGCACGATGACTTGAGGTGATGAAGCAAGTAGTCCAGAATGATATTGTAACCTTCGAAGGGAGATAAAGTTATGAGTTTCAGGCTCCTCCATGATGTCCAAGTTGCACCCAAACCATGAAGGAAGATGTTGGAAGAAATGGCTAAGTGTTGAAACTCCTCCACATGGATCTGAATGTGCCCAACTTAGGTGAAGAAATGCTCGAGTCCAGGACCCGAAAATCCTTTAGGATCAGGGGTGGAGAAATAATGAAGGCTCAGGTGTTGAAGAATTGAAGAATGACAGCTAAGAGAAAGATCATCCTCAGGCACTGAAATGCCCTCAAGACTAAGGAAGAAGTTGAAGCCATGATGATCGGACTCATGTAGTTTGTAGTCAAGAAGAGGAACAAGAACAATGCGAACACGTCTATGGATAGGAATCTTCTAGAAGATGGACATTAATTACTCATTTATTACCCCACTCTTCTTGGTGGCAGTTTTTAGGGTTAGGGCTTATGTGGCTCAATCTGAGCCCTCCATCTGATTGTAATCTGAGTCGTCCATTGGACTTGGCCAGCTATATAAAGGGGCATCCCCCCTCATTTGTAACTCATTAGAATTAGACATTAGATCATTAGAGAATAGAGAGACAGCTAGGTGATAGCTTAGAGGTAGCTTAGTATAGATTGATAGGATAGTTTGAAGAAGAGGGAAAGTTTTCCCTTTGAAAACTTTGTAAGAAATTGTTGTGAACACTCTCTCAATAAAAAGAGTTTTCATTGATGGTGAATTTCGTCTTTTGTTGTGAGTAGCTAGCAAGGTTTCTTCATCCTTCTGATTCGAATAGTAGCTTAAAGTCGGGTAAATTTCATTTCATGCAAGTAGATAGTAATAATGGAATGTGGTGTTTGATCTAAGCAAGCTTCGCTTATCCATAACACTAGCGGGCTCACTAGCGGTGTGTTCGCCTTGTGTGGTCAACTGGAAACATTGTGGGCCTAACTTCAATCACAGTTTGAATGATGGTATGTGTCGTTGTGATGGTATCTTCATGTCAAGTGGTGGTTTGAATATCTTTAGTCACCTCCCTTGAAGATTGCACCGACTCCGTGGAAGCTGTCTGACGCGAGGCAAAGCGAAGTCCGGTTGAAGTTTGCTGAAGTTGAGCTCCATATCCCGCACTTAGAATAAAATTTAGACTCTCTAAACCCTGCCACCATTTTAAATTAAGTACTTTCTGGTTAGTATAGGAAACCCGTGCTTCGTTGATAAATTTGTCGAACTGTGAAAATCCCTTTCTCTGTTGTTGAACAATTCCGTAAGTCCCCTTGAAATACCAGCAAATCACATTGAGCCAACTAAGACTATCCGCTGCATGAAGGAACCTTGGAGTTGAATGCATGATCTTTCTAGCAATCTTAGCATGCAGGAGATTTTGTTCAAGAGAGGATAGAGTTGCTGTTGGTAACTTTATTCTGTGTTGGTGTGGTCACGAAAAACACATCAACAGGAGTGAAGAAATTTTTTTAAGTGTGGGAAATTGGAAGCTCCCACCTGTTGATGTGATTTTTGTGACCGCACCAATCAGCAGAACAAAATAGTCCAAAGGCTACTCCGTTCTCTCTTGATCAAAGTATTCCGTGCACTAAGATTGCAAGAAAGTTCGCACGTTCAACTCCAAGGTTCCGAAATACTTAGAATACCCTCAGTTGGTTTGATGTGAATTGCTGTTTTCATGAGGGGACTTACACAATTGTTCAGGCTTCTTGCAGTTAACAGTAGGTGAATGATTTGAAGGGAATTTTGTGCGTATGATTTGGCAATAAGATCGTTTTCCTAAAGCTAACCAGAAATATGCAGAAAGTAAATGAGTGAAAGGGTAAGAAGGTTCTATATTCTATCCTAAATGCAAGACATGTGGAGCTCAATTTCGGTAGACTTCGACCGAATTTCACCTAGCCTCACTTCCGACAGCTTCAGCAAAATTAGTGCAATCTTCAAAGGGATAGCAAAAGATGTTCAGATTATAATTTAGCATACATACACCATCAGAACGACGCATATAGGTATACAAATCACAATCGAAGTTAAACTCAAGATAATCTCCAGTGGACCATGCAAGGCGAACTTATCATCAACAAGCTGCTAGTGGTATGGAATGAAATGAAGCTACCTCAATAAAACACCACACATCCAAAGTAAACTACTTGTATGAAATGAAAATTACGCTACTTTATGCTACTTGGATCCGAAAGGATGAAGAGACCTTGCTAGCTATCTATGACAAAGACGAATTCCACCATCAATGAAAAGATCTATTATCATGAAAGTTTTACACAACAATCTCCACAAAAGTTTTCAAAGGGAAAACTTTCTTTCTTCTCCACACTATGCTAAACTATCAAGCAAAATGTCTACTCTGCTCTACTCTCTAATCTGATCTCCAAATCTAATGCTAGTCTAAATCTAATGAATTACAAATGAGGGGGACTCCCCCTTTTATAGGTAGCCCAGTCCAATGGACGGCTAAGATTACAATCAAAAGAGTGGCTAAGATTAAGCCACCTCAGCCCTAACCCTAAAAACTGCCAGAATGGGGAGTGGTGTAATAAATGAGCAAAGATTCCCACTCACTCCCAAAATAGTAAAGGCAATTAATGCCCACAATTAGTCTTCTAGAAGATCATCATCCAGCGTATTCCCGTTTCTCTCGGCTGCAAACTCAACGAACCCCGCAAGTATAGCCCTTTCAACCTCCTGAACTGAAATAGGTGGAATGCAATCTAGCTGAAACTCTAACACCGTGACTAACGGTTCATGCCTTGCACAAGATTTTCTCCAGGCAACTAAGGAATCCTGCGTGCTCTGAATCAAGCTGGAGAAAGTAGAAGTGTTCTCGAAATCATCTTGTACGGAGGTCTTTACCTCTAAAAAGAAAGGTACCAGCCTACCCTTCAAATTATCAATATTCACCTCATACAGATTCAACTGCCTAGCAAATATGGCCTCAAAAGTATTCTGAACTCCATCAATGATATTGGCTATAGCCTTCCGTACTCTAGTTGAATCTGCCTATGCTGCATCGAAGAAACCACGTCCCGTGATTGCTGAAGAATACCATCTAGAAAAATCATACCTGTCATTCTCCTGAATGACCCCTCCATCAATCAACAATTGCAAAGGAACATGTCTCAACGCCTCAAGACGCTGAATAACTTTGCTCGATAAATGTATATCTCCTAAGCTCGACAATAATCGCCGGCTTATCTGCGCTTTCAAAATATCGAAGCCCGCTGAAAGCATGAGCAAGGTCCCCATAAACTTTTCGCCTCGCACTTAACTCCGCGGACTCCAATTTGTTCCCCGCGTTATCTTCCCTAACTCCAACAAGCCACTGATTGACTCTCTAGATATCTCTGCTGGAAGCTCTATCACTGGAATCTCCTGCCCATGAGAATGAGACAACTGCTGTACATATCCAATCAAGGCCTTATGCTCTCTTTTCAACTTCTTGGGTAATTTTCCTTCCTTCTTGAATAATCTATTTTGAGGGTGATATCACATTCTTCTTCTACAACTCGCGGCACTTGTGGGCGCCCAACCTGCAAAGTTGTATCGCGTAATTCTTCGCAGGCACTACTTCATCTCGGTCACAATCAACCTGTGGCACGGCCATGTGAAGGGTACGAGAACCATCCTCATCAGTTGATATCTTCGAAAACTTTTGTGCTCTCCTCTTCTGTGGAGGTGCACTGATCCTGTTCAAGACCTCTTCCATTTCAACTGCTGGATCAATCTCCTCGCTGGGGCTTCTCCTCATCCTATCCCTGAGCCAATCGTATCAGATATCAGATATCAAATGGCTGCCGCTTGTGCTCTATTTCTAACTCGCTCAACTTTGAACCATGCAGGCTCATCGCCCTCCTCAAAGTGGCTGAGTGTCTCCCCTCGGAAACTATATCATCATCATCCCCCAAAGCCGCTTCTAACTCTTGCTGAAACTGAGGGTCAGCAGTAGTCCCCTCATCATCTTGCTGATCAACTCTAACAGGTGCGTTGACACTCTGGCCAACCGACTCTCTCCGGGGTGGCTGATTATTTTCTTTGTACCACTGCACTGATTCACAATGCATTCCTTGGATTAGCAAATAAAGAAACCTCTCAGATACTTGAGAACGGTTCCAATGGTGTACATTCGACTACAACCTCCGGAGGCCTCAAATTTAATAGGCTCAACCGGCTCCCTTCTTTTCTCGATTCTCGACCCCGTGATTTGTTCTTCCGCCGGTGGGTGTCCCGTGATCTCCCATCAAACTGTGTCGCCAATTGACCTACTTCTTCAATTCGTTTCACCTCAAGCCAACTCCATGCTCTGTAGTGTAAAATGTCGACTGAATAGAAAGTGTGTCCAAGTCAACAACCTTTTGGTTATTCAATTCTCAATCCTATGGAAGGTAGGTATTCTCATCGCTATAACTGGATGGACAATAACGCCCATGTCCCTCATTCACTGGCCGAACCGAACAACTTCACAAATTTCGATCATATGAATAAGTAACCGAGAACAAGATTTTCCTAAATTCAATCCTCATTCGATGCATCACCCAATAACTTCACAATATTTGCTCTCAGGTTTAAACTCTCCGACAAGCATCTAATTTGATGTTATTATGGATCATAGTGCTGTAGGCTAGTGTGATATGAAAAGTGATAAAATTGAAGCTCACTCTCGGCTTCTCTGGCTACCTGTAATGAAGGACACACTTCGTCCGAGTTGCCCATGACAATTGGGATGTCAACACCTCCCTTCGTCTTCTTTTGAATTTTATCGTAGGCAACCAATTGCCTAGATATCTCTAGCATTAAAATTCTATCGGTTGGGTACTTAGGTAGCCTATATGGGTATGATGAAAAACCTTGCAGCCTTATGTAAGAAAACTTCGGAAACTATATAAACCAGCACCCATACCTTTTAATCAATTCTTGGGCCTCTCTTGGGATTCTGTGATGCATCCGCTCCTGAAGCAATCTCGTGATATGCATGGTGAAGGCGTCATTGACACGCTTGTAATGAGTGGTACTTGCCAGGTGCAACTACAGACAAGCCTCGTGGATTTTAAATTGGTGAGAGCCACAACCAACAGGCTCCTTGTATGAAATTCCTCTATACCTCGTCATACGAGCCAGCATGTAAATGATGTATGAGCTCATATAGAACTTCTTTGTTCTTCTCAGGCTCAGGAGCTGCTCGTGCAAATTGTCACTGATCATCTCAGCCCAGTTGACGTAGTCTTTCCCTTCCAGCACGAGGTTGATGTAGTAGAACATCCATGGCTCAAAAATAAATGACTGTGGGCAGCCACCAACTCGACTCAGTATCATAATGAGATCACAGTACTCCTGCTTCAAGTCGCTCTACCGCTATGATTTGTTCTAAGAACTTTCGCATCGGTAGCGCTTTGGGATTGCCTGGTCCGTTTTGCGGCTGACTGCCTCTGCATCTCTAACGCTAGGCTATTACATTCGCTCAACTCGCTTCTCTCGGATCTCCTGAAAATCATATTCCTGCACCGAATTCCAAAGGTCTTCTACCAATGGCAGCGATGAGGGCTGCCAGCACTTTAATTATCTCGCATATGATTGACTGCGGATCTTTCTTTTGTAGCAATTGCACACTCCATCATCACCTCGGCCATCGAATGGTCGGGTGTTCAAGACGATATAAACCTACTTCGAACAATGCTGTGCCAAGGGGTCGAGGTCGAAGACGTCAAATCCCTAGCATTCTCGTTTTCTGGTTTCGCGTTGATCGGAGCCTGCTGGTACCACCGCTCCAACTTCGAAATGAATTTTGACTCTGGCATAAATGTCTTGCTCAGCTTCTTTATAACTGCTTGCCTGGATGCACTGTTGTTATCCTTGCCAGTCGCCCTTGCCTCAACCATCTGCAAAACAATAAACATCCATCAGCAAATTAACTTAGAAAAATAAATAAAATACTTTGCAGGGCTGCCAGTCGACTTCAAGAAGTTGCAATGTTATTTCTTGTTCGCAAACCTCAACTTCTTTCTTCAACAAATTCGAGCTTCAATTACTTAGAAAGGCTCAGCAAATTCAACACTTTCAGCAACTGCAGATTTTAGTGACTTCACTCTAGCAAATCAGCAAGTGCGCACTTTTTAAACTCTCAGCAAATTTCTTACTTCAAGGCGTCCTTCTCAGCTTCAGCAATATAATCTTCTTCAAATCGAAATTCCCTCACTTGCACTGGCAACTTCAAAAATCGAGCTTCACCCTTAGAGCAAGTTCAAACTTCAGGAAATTCCCCTCAGCAACTTACTTCAAGTTGAAATTTCTTCAATCAACCTTCAGCAAATTCGAACTTTAGTCACTTAGGAACTTCCAACGCCTTTCACTGCAACCTTCAGTCTTAGCAAAATTTCAAACTTACTCAGCAATTGCAGCTACAAAAATTTGAACTTCTTCAGCACTCCAGTCTTCAACACTCAACTCAGCTTCAGCCTTAGAACAAAATCGAATTCCTTCAACTGGTGAGGAAAAAAGAAAAACTTCTCAGCTCTTATAGCAAAATCGATTTCTAGAAGAAGCTAAGTTTAGCCAGTGAATTAAATTTCCACTACTCCGTTTGAATTTCCCTCTCTGGCATTTTCGACACTTGTCTGAGAATCTCAACCTTCTAGAAGTTCAACTTTGACTGCCACATTTCAAATTCACTTTCGAAATTTTTTAATTTAAATTCATCTTTTAATTCACCAGCCGGAGCTCTGTTACTTGAATTCAAAATTTACTTCTCTTCAGCTCTGGAAAATTCATCTATGAAGAACTTGATCAAAATCATCTAGGCAATTTATTTTGGATTCATCATTCGAAGCATTTTCCTTTCAAAAATCATTTTATTCAAATTTGCCTTAGAAGATTTTAAATTTTCCCTTAGGAAAATTTCACAATTTGAGCACTGATTAAATTCCATTCTTCATCACAAATGTCCAATACCCAGAAGAAAATTTTCTCTGAAACATGTTGAATCCATGGGTACACAACGAACGGGTTCATTTAAATTTTAAATTTTTAAACCTTAGAAAAATATTACTCTACCAATTTAAATCCGTTCTTCATCTCTGTGAACACCTGTTGCTCAGACTTGGAAATTTTTTTAAAATCATCCTGCATTGTCATCATCTTCTAAGTTCATCTCTGAAAACTTGCTCGTTCTTCAAGAAGAAAAATTCATCACCTTGAGTCCTAGGCGTATTTTCTAAGAAAATACTTTGCCTTAGAAAAATTTAAATCACCTTGAAAATTTTGACTTAGAAAAATTTTGCCTTGGAAATTTTTATATTCAACTTTGATCACTCTGCCCGTGAGAAAAATTTATTTCACTTAGAAGATCTTCCTTGCGTTTTATTTCACACTTGAAAAATATTTTCACTTGAAGCTCCAACGCCTAGCAACTTTGTTCTCACCACCTTGCATTTTATTTCACACCTGAAAAATATTTTCACTTGAAACTCCAATGCCTTAGCAATATTCATCAACACCATCTTGTATTTTATTTCACCACCCTAGGCATATAGCATACTTGAAGAGGAATAAAATCACGCCTAGCACTTTATTTTACCTCACACGCCTTGGCAATATTTTCTAAGACCATCTAACACTTACCACCTTGGGCGCATTTAACACTTGAAGAAGAATATTGCCCACGCCTAGCATTTACCTTGTCTTCACCACGCCTTGGAGTATTTTATTCACCCTTTACCTCATTCACCACCCTACATTCACTTTTACTATCTTCAACTTGGGCGCATTTTGGCTTGCATGAAGGATGACTCTTCAACTTCCCGTTTTTGTCTTCACTTGACCTCATTTGGGCGCATTTCCACATAGGTGAAGGATGAAAATTGTTGACTTGTTGACCCTTTTGAACTTGGGCGCATTTTGACATATGTGGTGGATGAAACTTCCAACGCCTAGCATGTGACCCTTCAACTTCTTTTTTTTTGTCTTTACATGCATGCTTTTGGGCGCATTTTGCATAGGTAGGAGGATGAAAGTTGTTGACTGCTTTGACTTACTTCCTTTTGGGCGCATTTCAACCTATGTGCAGGATGGGTGCATTTAGAGGGTGGTGGAGGACGAGTTCCACACTTAGAAAATTTTCTTGCTATCAACTCTCAAGGTGGGCGCATTTTGCTATGTGTGCAGGATGAACTTCTTTGACTTTCTTTGACTTTCCAAGCATGGGCGCATTTTAGCCTAGGAGGTGGACGAAGTCTCATACTTAGAATTTTTTCATCACATCTTCATCAACTTGGGCGCATTTTTCCATGTCTGCAGGATGAAACACCTGAGTTAGAAAATTTTTGGCATTTGGTGCTTGAGGGCGCATTTTCAGGCAGCTGCAGGATGAAGTTCCAGACTTAGTCACTTTTTCTTCGTCTTTGCCAGTTTATCCATGCCCTGCTATTTATAGTAAGTCTCTCGATTTTTGCGTCTCTGAAGCTTAGAACGATTTGAAATTTCAAACACTGCATCCTCACGACCTTGTTACCCTATTGACACTGCTATTTTTAGTTGGCCTGCTATTTTTAACCCATTTCTGAAGGTGACTTTCTATAAATAGTAACTGCTTGCTTCTGATACCTCTACAGCTCCGTTTGCTTTGAAATTCGAATGAGGTGCTCCTCACCACGTGACCTTCCTGCTGACATCGGCGCATGCAACCGATTTGCTGGCTTTTGAATTAAGTTTAAAACACTTACTGGCAAACAGTAAGTGCCCGCTTTGACTTCAAATTTACCGCCAGATAGCTTGAAGGATGCCGATCGCGGTGGTTTACACCGGTTTTCGAAAATTCTGACTTTTTACCCCTCTTTTCGGGTCCTGAAGCTAGAAACCCTAATTTGTTCTGCATGCATATCAAATGGTCTCCGCTTGTTCTCGTTTCTGTTGCATTGCGATCAGCTCGCGGATTCCGGCGCCTGGAGGCGTACGGACGCACTGTAAAATTGTGTTCCTTCAATCGAGTGATTATCCGCTTGCATGTCATCATCGCCAGCTCTCTAAAACTCCATATGAATATGCGTATAAAGAAAACCCCACAAGTCCCTAAAAAATAGCTCCGGCTGACTCAAAGTTGTCACGCTTGCATGTTATATTGTTACGCGTATATAATCCTCGGTAAACCTGTATGAATCTCTCCCATACGCAAAAGAAAACTCGTGATCTAGCCCAAATGGAATGAAGCTGGATCGCTAAAAATAGTGTGTAAGTTGTCTATTCTTTAGCCTAAATTTAACCTTATGAGTAACCTAATGCCCTTCGGATGTGGTGGATCAAGGAATTTGAAAAACGCTCTAAATGCCTTGAATTTCGCTAATTTACTAAAAATTGTGGGCAGCTTAATCGCATGAAATCTCAAATTCTGCAACGCTGGAAGCACACCGACATCAATGTTACTGGCTTTCAATATATTCACTTCATTCGACTTCTGGACTGACCAGGAAAGATGAAACCCTAATTTTCAGACTTGGCCAAAATTTCACGTTTAAGCTTATCGGCAGAGAAATCCCCAGAAAGGCAGATAGAAAAGAGACGGAGAGAGAGAGAGAGAGAGAAAAACCCAAGCCAAAAGACCAGAATGGAGCAAAAATTAGGGGGTCCCCATTTTGAATGGGGGGATGTGTGAAAAGGTCACAACACCACCCCCAAATGCGCCCTTGAGGGAGAATGGAAGATGAGATGCCTAGGGTATTTTCTAAGTGTTCAAAACTTGAAGTAGTTACCTCTATATGCGCCTTGACTTTTGGGTGGAGTTGGAAAATTTTCTAAGTGTTCAAAACTTGAAGTAGTTACCTCTATATGCGCCTTGACTTGGGGGTGGAGTTGGAAAATGTTCTAAGTGTTGAAAATTGGAAGTAGAGACCCCTATATGCGCCCAAGCCAATGGAGGAGATGAAAATTCAAGGCATTAGAATCGGAAGTAGACCCTCTCATATGCGCCTGAGATAGGAGGGATGCTTGGAGAGTTTCCTAAGTAATGAATTGAAAGTTGAACCCTGTAAGTACACCTAGATAGGAGTAAGAATAAACTTTGGTGAGAAATATTTTTCTAAGGTATAAATTGCAAAAATTAAAAGTACCCCTTCGTCTATGGACACATGAATTTGATGTTTTATGAGGGAAATTTTCTTCTGGGTACTGGACATCTTCGACAGGGAGATGATTTTGAAATTCTTCACGCCTTGCCGGAGACTTTAAGATGAAGATTTTTGCTCAGACGCTTTGGTGATGAAATTTTCTAGAGGAAATAAATTGATTCTAAGGCAGATGGGCTGGAAAATTGGCTAAGGCAAAAGGGGGTATCATGTTGGTTGGAAAATTTTCTAAGGTAGAAAGGAATCAAACAACACCTTCTAAGCGCTCCGTCAAGTTGGATAAAATTTTCTGAGGCACAACTTCAAGGTACACTGGAAGTGGAGTACAAGATGAGTGAAATCCTGTAAGACATTGAAATATGAAGCACAGGTGTTATACGCCCAGCCTACATATGTTGAAAAATTATGAAGAAAGCAAAGTTTGCTAGAGAAAAGTGATGAACCCTATCAGATCCGGAGATCACTCGGACCTTGGAAGTCAAAGCATGAGATCAGGTAAGTAAATTGGATTTATATTAAAGGTGTTTTAATGCTCTGCTTTTGTTTGTTCTGCAGAATGAACGCCGGGGCCAAAGCACGATGACTTGAATTGATGAAGCAAATAGTCCAAGATGATAAAATCATGAAGAGAGATGTTGGAAGAAATGGCTAAGTGTTGGAATTTCTCCTCAAAGACTCAATATGCACCCAACGCAGTCAGGCGAATGGAAAAGAGGAATGATTGAATCCAAGACAAGAAAATCTGTCAAGTTCAAGATGGAGGAAAAGATGAAGGCCCGGGTGTTGGAGACTAACATCATGACAGATTGAAGAACAAAGTAGAGAAATTCTCCTTAAGTGTAAAGTCCTTCGATGACCCAGAGGATGTTCTCCAGCATGCTTCGCACAACTCAAGATGCAGTGACAGGAAGGAGAAAATCATTGTCAAGCAGGAGAAAGAGGTTGCAGGCTTGAAGTTAGATCAAGAATGTGCCTGCCATACCAGTCCAAGAAGTTGAAGCCACAATGATCAAACTCATCCAGTTTGCAGTCAGGAAGAAGAACAGTGTGAACGCGTTTACAAACAGGAATCTTCTAGAAGATGGTGGACATTAATTGCTCATTTATCACTCCACTCTTCTTGGTGGCGGTTTTTAGGGTTAGGGCTGATGTGGCTTGATCTGAGCCCTCCATTTGATTGTAATCTGAGCCGTCCACTAGACTAGGCCATCTATAAAAGGGGTATCCCCCCTCATTTGTAATTCATTAGATTAGCTCAAAGATAGGAAGATAGAGGGACAACTTAGAGATAGCTTAGTATAGATTGATATTGTAGTTTGAAGAAGAAGGAAAGTTTTTCCTTTGAAAACTTTGTAAGAAATTGTTGTGAACACTCTCTCAATAAAAAGAGTTTTCATTGATGATGATCTCGTCTTTTGTTGTGAGTAGCTAGCGAGGTTTCTTCGTCCTTCTACTTCAAGTAGGATTTTAAAGTAAAGTAAATAGATTTTGTTTCATGCAAGTAGTAGATAGTAACTGTGGAATATGGTCTTCAATTTGAGCAAACTCAGTCTATCCATACCACTAGTGGGCTTGTTGATGATGAGTTTTCCTTGCGTGGTCAACTGGAAACTTGTGGACTTAACTTCGATTACGATCTTCATGTTGGTATGCGTCGTCGTGATGGTGTCTTCACTGTTGAATTGTAATCTGAAGATCTTTTCTTACTCCCCTTGAAGATTGCACCGGTTCTGTGGAAGCTGTCCAAACTGAGGCAAAGCGGAATCTGGTTGAGGCTTTTGAAAATTGATCTCCACATCCCACACGTAGATTAGTCCATAGCATCTTGTACCCCTGCAACCTTTTAAATTCAGTACTTCTTGGTTAGTTTAGGAAATCTGAGCTTCACTGATAAATCCTTTGAATACTGAAAACCCCTTCCTCTAGAGTGAACAATTACGTAAGTCCCTTTGAAATACCAGCAAATCACATCGAGCCAACTGAGACTATCCACTGCATGAAGGAACCTTGGAGTTAAATGCATGATTTTTCTAGCAATCTTAGCATGTAGGAGATTTTGTTCAAGAGAGGATAGAGTCG